>CAXHKG010000148.1:0-33584 GCA_964016985.1 Anodontia alba
GACACGAATGACGTGAGTAATCGCGCATCCGACTGAGACAACTAGGCAAGCATTAGACTGGATGGCAGATGCTGCTGAATTCTGTCTCTTTTCGGAAGTAGAAGGGTACTAAACTTCACGGACCGAACACTGAGCCTCTCGTTTAACGTGGCTGATTCGAACTCGTTTTTGAGTCCCTAGGAAATTCTCTAAGAACTCATTACGAAAAACGCGCCTATTCAAATGTACAGAAAATTTCACCTCCAAAAACTAAAATTTTCAGATAAAAAACTCTGATTTTTTTTCTGCTCAAAACATGTATTGTGGGTACTCGTTAGAACCGCCTCGGCGAGGCGGTTCTAACTAGTACCACAATCCATGTTTTCGAGCAAAAATGAGAAAAAAATATATACCCCTGTTTACCAAGTTTTACTCAATAAAAGTGAGGTTTAAGGGGGGGGTCAAAATTATATAGGAATGTTTTCGTGATGTCAAGAAAACAAGTGTTTTATGATAATGATGGTTTTGTGTTTTACGATTTTATTTCTTTGTTTGTTTATATATATATATATATATATATATATATATATATATATATATATATATATATATATATATATATATATATATATATATATATATATATATATATATATAATATTTTTTTTTTTTTTTTTTTTTTTTTTTTTTTTTTTTTTTTCAACGTTATTTAAGTCATATCGAGACAATTAAGGGGTAAAAGCTCAAAACCGGGGTTCTGTGGAACGAAACACCGCACAGTCCCGAGTTGAAGTAAGCCTCTAGAAGGATTCGAACACAAATTAATACCGTCAAGATCTAGCCAATCGGCTTGCCAAACGTCATTTTTAATTGCCCGAGACCAATATGAACATTATTGAAATGTTTTGATAAAAATTTTTTATACACATTAATATTGACAATATAGGAATTGCCAAATGTCATTTTCACTGACCGCGGAAAAGCCGGATATTTAAAATTCTATTCCATCACGAGAACATGCCTATATAATTTTGACCCCCTTAAACCCCACTTTTATATAGTAAAACTGGGGTTTACAGGGGTATACATTATTTTTCTTATTTCTGCTCAAAAATATAGATTGTGGGTACTCGTTAGAATCGCCTCACCGAGGCGATTCTAACGAGTACCCACAATCTATGTTTTGAGCAGAAATTTGAAAAATTATCCGAATTTTTATCTGAAAATTTTCATTTTTTGATAGTAAAATTTTCAGTATATTTGAATAGGCTTGTTTACGTAATGTGTATTCAGATAGTAAAAATGGCTACATCTCTTCAACCTCCAGGAATATAGTGGTTATTGTTCGCACTCAGGAGACATTTTTTGATTGTAAAATTTTCAGTATATTTGAATAGGCTTGTTTACGTAATGTGTATTCAGATAGTAAAAATGGCTACATCTCTTCAACCTCCAGGAATATAGTGGTTATTGTTCGCACTCAGGAGACTAACACCCACAAGCTCTAGCCAATGGCCTTGACAAATGTCATTTTCGCAATGCTCGAGGCCAAACTGAGAGCAGAAAAGAGAAAAGACACTGACCGTGTACTTCCACTCAAGGCATGTCTGTCTTATTAATCAGTAGTAAGTATATGCGTGAATTCATTACGAAAAAAACGCCTATTCAAACATATTGAAAATTTTACCTCCAAAAAAATGAATTTTTCAGATAAAAATTCTGATATTTTTCATATTTCTGCTCAAAACATAGATTGCGGGTACTCGGCGAGGCGGTTCTAACGAGTACCACAATCTATGTTTTTTAGCAGAAATAAGAAAAATAATGTATACCCCTGTAAACCCCAGTTTTACTATATAAAAGTGGGGTTTAAGGGGATCAACATGATATAGGCATGTTTTCGTGATGTTTTGATTGTTTGACATTTACTTGATTAGCCATGGTCGCATTAACCGTTACCACTCTCTGGGCTTAATCAGCAGACGACAAACTGATGGTATTTTTCTCCTTTTTTTTCCAGAAAATAGGTTTGATGTCGTTTGAAAATGTTGACGACGCAGACGACGGACCACTGTCTATCCGTTAAACTACGGAACCTCTGGCTCTGGCGAGCTGTTGCACAGAGCCTATCGTTCACCCATCCATCGTCCCAATATGACTTAAATTATGTTGAGAGAGGCGTATAACACCAAATCATCATCATCACCCTCACTAGAACCTTGACGGAAACAAAAAAAAAAAAAAAAAAACCTAGTTTAGATATGCAATATCATAGCTGATCAGATAAATGGCGACATCTATCATGTGGGCCCAGTCAAGCAAAAATGTGCTTTCGAGCATGCGCAAAATACACAGCTTCAGATCATTCTGCACATGCGCAAAGTATCAGCCGGGTCTTTGCTCTCCATTCATATATTCTGTAGTATCCAATGATTCTGTTATCGGACAGCGAAAGCCCTGATCTGGGCCTTCGCTGCCCGCAGATTACCGAACACACTTTTTTCGTATCGCGTGGCCTGTATTATTCATATATTATATACATGTTACTAAATGATATTAGATACTTGAAAATTCTTTTTCTGCACACCTCTTACCAAGAATACAAGGTACAATCGACAGATCAGTTTAGTCTTTACCTGTGTATTACAAACAAAATCTCTCACTTAAATTAGAAAAATCCATGTCCTATAAATCGAGTGTTTTGTTACGGTGTTATGTCTATACATGTGTATTACAAATAAATCATCTTACCCAAATTTGAAAACTCCATTGTTCTATAAATCGAGTGTTTTCTACGATGTTATGTCTATATCTGTGTATTACAAATAAATTATCCAAATTTGAAAACTAAATTGTTCTTTTAATCAAGTATTTACTACGGTGTCTTTACAGTGTCAATGTGACCTCTTATGTTCTTAGAATATCAAAGACCTGTTGCTTTGACCTCTACATTAATATTCATAAGAATACGTCTACTGTACAATTTAGGCATAAAAAAAGAAAGTTCTGCATTCATTGTGAAGCATGTAAAGACAATATCTGTTTACTAGTAGACTAGTTCCATTAAGAAAAACTATAAACTATAACTAAAATTAACGACTATCGGATGGCGGCGGATTTAGCTGATACGTAATAACGCATTTTACATAGACATTTTCCATTAATACTAGATAATCGTAAAGCTAGATCCACATCGCAAAGTTGTTTATTCAAGGAAGAAACTGACCGTTTTCACTGTTATGAATAGTTGTACTTCTTAGCGGACAAAATATTGGTTTATAATAAAAACTGACTAGCAAACAATACAACAGCCTCTCTGGCGCAGTGGTAACTATGGCTATTTCGTATGCATGGGGTCTGGGTCGAATCCCAGCATGTGATAATTTTTGCTTTCGTTGTTTAGCTTTTGTTTTCGTTTTCAATAGATCCTGTTCTTATTGACATCATTTCTATCTATCATTGTGGACTTGTTTACTTTTTTTGAAATTTTAGGACACAGTATATTTTGACGACAAGTAATGAGGCTGTGCGGAGGCGAAACTTATTTTCTTTTATTGCAGTGGTGCTGCATGGCATTCGAAATATGTCACATTGTTTCTGTTGGGTCACCAGCATTTGATCGTCATAGTCGAAGCCAAATTATCGATGAGTATCCCATAACAACCTGGACGGTCTAGATATGTCTGTTTCAACACACAGCCTGATGAGTTTTCGCTGTTCTTTGAGCGAAGCGCACGGCCAATCTTGCTGAACTTTGATTATGGCCCGAAAACCATGCATATTTATATCCAGTGGCTGAAAAGTTCAATGAAAAGGATGACAGGCGGTTTGTATACTTTGAAAAAAATTTTTGTAACGGCAATGTTTGCTTTGCGGTTTGTTCAGGACTTTCCAGTTTACGTCTTACCTCTTCGACTGCATTGCTCGTGATAAAACAAGCCTCATAGTCCGTCCGTCCGTCCGTCTCTCTCTCTCTCTCTCTCTCTCTCTCTCTCTCTCTCTCTTAAGCACCTTAGTTTGCTGATGTAATTTAAATGCTGTTTAATGGCGCAGAAAATTATTCATGTAAGCCTTGATTACCATATAAGCTCTTGCTTACCTTACAAACCAGCACCATAAGCGTTTTAACTGGAATTGCTGTTCATCAGTGAACATTATCTGGTGAAGGTGGTGATAAAGGTACCTCCAAACAGCGCGCCTTTACAAGTGAACAGGCTTCGTGGCCACGGACTGTGGCGCGTCAGAAAAAAACTGAAATTTATTTTCAAGAAAAACACAGATGTCTCCTCAAGGTTTATGTCACTGAATGTGTCTTATTTGAAAGAAAGAAAAAGTGTATTAATGGTTATGTGAAGGTGATCTAAACATTTTACGGAGACATTAAACCTTTTGTGAAGCGAAAGGGTTGGATATGCTCCAGGCAACCCCTGTGGAACCAAAGAATCTTGTCGCTAATGTGTTTTTTTTTATAAGAATCAAGAATATATATGGTTTATGGGTGGTCGTCTGAAAAAGTATCAAGATTGAAAGCATTTTACGAAGAGAAGGTGTGGGACATGCCCCCGAAGTATCCCTGGGAATCCGAGATCCATGTTCTTCTCGTGCCGGGCATAGCCTTTATTAGCCAGGAGGTTATATCCACCTCAACATGGCAGGCACATATATGTCCGCCCGCCCAGGATTCGAACCCACGACTGCCGGATAGGATTCAAAGCATCTTATCGTAAGCAACGAGAATATATATGTTTATTGATGGTATTCTGAACCCTTTGTAAGTTATAGTTCACATCCAGGCTTTTCCAAAACGAAAGCCCATGTCAAAAATTTTAAAAAAATTAAGCCTGTTTCACATCAGGCGTACGATTTTGTGCCGTACGATTTCCTGATATGTATTTGATATCGCAAGGCAGCCTCACAATGCCCGTACGGCTGTTTCAGTTATAGTACAATGTTAGCAGCTTCAACGTCCGAAATTGCAAACAATTTGGTTTAAACAATATTTTATTCATTTAAGTTCACATATATACATCACATAATGTTATATGGTACAGGATTTGATAAAAAGCTAAAAGCTTATATAAATCATCTCCTGAAAACTGCAAACAATTTCTACGACAGTCGCAAGATGGCCGTAGGACTGTCGTGCAAATTTACAAAACTGTCGCAAGGCTGTCGTAAGAATTCTTGCAGTCATCCGTACGATAAAGAAAAAAAATGTAAGGCTGTCGCACGAATGCTTTACCATGTTCGTGCGTCCATCGTGCAAAAAATGCCAGTATCCAAAACCTTTGAAAATCGTGCGAAATCATATGTCAACCCTGCGTTTGTCATGCGGCTGTCTTACGGCAGCCGTACAGTGTGCAAAAATCGTAGAAATAATGTGTATGTTGAAAATTTGACGTACGACGCTGCGACAACCGTCCGACGCTGCAAATTCGTAGGATTATCTTGCGGCTATCGCACGGACTTCTGCGATTTTTGCCAAAAGGATAACCGTATCTAGCCGTATTAAATACTATCAGACGACGTGCCGCTCTGGTTTGCCTACTGTTGGAGTTAGGGTCCTATGAGCTTAGTAAAGCCTGTATAATTTTGTATATACTATAGGAATGCCTTTTTATAGAAGATAAATTACGTATGTTCACTTGCAGGAAGTACAAGATATTACACACGCGCATATGCACGGATGGACAGGGGTAAACCTTGATGCATTCGCGCTTTTCTTCGAGTTGGATTGTTATACCATAAGTTCACTTTTCCAAGGTCATTTTTACAGAAATGTTACCGTCCAGAATGAACTGTAACTTAGTGTTTTAAATATGGTCAATATTTGATAATTCTGGGAAACGATACATTACACCATGTGTGAATACAGTGTTAACATGTTGGGGAAAATGAAAAATCTTGATTGTTGAAAACACTTACAATTTTTTATATTGCCTTCCGGTGAACTCACACCAGGCAAGTTTTCGCTTAAAACCGAGATGGTAGGGCTTAGCGTTACAGAATTAAGGTTGATGTCCGAGTAAATGTAATCTTTGTTTGTCATTTCCTCAAACAACTCTTTAAATTATACCACTCAGAGAGAGAGAGAGAGAGAGAGAGAGAGAGAGAGAGAGTATCCACTGTTACTTTATTAAAGTTTTAATTTATCCTTGAGGTTATACATACATATATATCTCGAAAACAAAACAAAATACTACTGCATGTGGATACATGATGAGCTGTTAAGTTGAGTTAGAGAGAGAGAGAGAGAGAGAGAGAGAGAGAGAGAGAGAGAGAGAGAGAGAGTCTGGACTAAACAAACATGGAACAGGGATAAAAACAAGAGATGGATTTTTTTTTATTTTTCTTTGCAGTATATGAATAGCCATATTGTTAAACAATTTCTTGCCTCAGCAGAAAAATGCTTATCTGTCGGACATTTTTCACGGCGCATACTAATTACGGAAACGTATCCATGCATTCCCGGTAATCTTTGCAAATACGTATTAAATAACTGTTTTCTGACTGTATTTTTATTGCTCGTATATAATTATAAAATTTAATGGCATTATTGTTTAATGGAGTCGCTCCTTATATCAATCTACATAGCCATAGTTAAGCCCATTGAAGCTCACTCACATGCTTATTGTCATATAAGTACAGGATTGGTGAGGTACAATTTGCACGAAGATGTTTCCCTTATGTGTTCCATACGGGGCCAATTTTATGACCAACATAAAAGTTTCCGCCAACTTTCTGTCTACTATCAGTGTCCCAAATTTATGTGTGTCCGTCCTTCAGAGTCCGTCTCACCGTCCGCGAAACTCGCGTCGTAAGAAAAGTGTCCGTGGGTACAGCTCGCGGCATAAGAAAATCTACCGTGCTTTCCGATAGTGTGTATATCTACTCTGCCCGAGGAATGGCGAATGCTGTTTGGTTAGTTTCGTTTCGCACATGTCTAAAAACGATGGCCGAATATTAATGCTTTGAACAAGTTTAACTTTAAAAATATTCTATCGAGCGCAGAGTTTGGCTTCTCTCTCATCATATTCGAATCCGGAAAATACCCGAAATCCACTGATGTAGTTTCAATAGCAGACGGTAAAGACTCCCGATAAAACAAATGTTTGCTAATGAACTGGTGGATATTACTCATCATACCACTGAAAATATCTATTCATGCTATTTTTTTAAAAGTTTGCAATGAATGCAAAAGTTTGCAAATTCAATTTTCACTTCAGTCGCTTAGCATGATCGGATGATAACAATGTTTGGCCCTCTAAGTATTTTTTCTATTGAAGCTGAGATTTAAAGACAGGATTTATAAATCGGTGGTCTGGTTCCAAGGTCGATTTGAACTGGTAACCAGCTCAGGAAAAGTAGGTGGGGCTTAGCCTAGGTAGACTTGCTATCTATAAGGGTCATAAAACTGAAAAGGATTTATTATGTCTATTGAAACCAATCAAGAATTGTGTCTATTCACAAGGTAAATATTAAACTGATAAAACTTAAACGTGGTTCGATGCAGTACATGTATTAGTCTGTACTTGTAAGATCAAGTACGGCAGCTGTCATTGGCTGACAGAAAACGGGCACTTAGTACTGGTGAACGGCTAGGAAGCTTTGCCTGAAAGGTGTGGTTAGGGTCGCGTAAAACCTCAGCAAAACAAAGACAAAGAATACTTGTAAGAACCGCTTCGGTAGCCTCGGTTAATTTTGAGCAGATATAAAAAACAATATAGCAAATCTTCATCCGATTTTTTTTATTTTAACAACCATAAAATTCCTGTTTCAATAATGGAAAAGTAGAAAAGAAAAAAATGTGTATTGTGTGGGATTCGAACCAGCCACCTATGACGCTGACGTCCAGCGTGCTAACCATTATACCACAGAGACTATAATTTCTGTAATGTTTATAAAAGGTTATACCCATTTGTTTGAATTATAGGTAGTTGTACATAATTCTAAACAGTGATTTATAGTTTATAGTTTAAGTCGATAGTTAATAGTTTTGTGCTTAATGGTACTAGTCCAGTATAAACATAAACTATTATTAGCAAAAGGTCAAAGTGACAGTCAGTTTTGTCGGCATATATTGCAGATGCACATTGACCTATCCTTGTGAACCCTCATTTGAATATATCAGCAGACATTGTCGAGTTTATGAAAATGTGCATGCTGTACACTCTTGTGGTAAGTAGTTATCGACTTGACATAGGGTATAGCCAGTTAATCGCCGTTTGTAAATTTAAATCACTAACGACAGAAACGAAACTAAGAATTACCATTTCCGTCCTTACATACTAATTGTGCCTTATTCTAAATTCTGTTTAAATCATCGGTAATCTAGATCTTGTTTTAGGTTACAACTAGAAATGTGTCAATATGACACAGATGCCCCGGCCCGGGGCCATCCTCACCCACACGCAGGCACTTTGCAAAAATGAAGTTGAAAAAGGGGCCATAACTCTCATAATAATTGGCAGATTTTACCCTAAACCGAACTTGACCTATACTTTATGATTATATACGTGTATAAAATATGAATCCAATACATCAATCTTTATTAAAAACAATATCGAAAGAAAAACATTTTCTGAAGGTCTAAAAAAGGGCCATATTTCCCATAATAATTGATGGATTTTACACTAAATCGAACTTGACCTCTATTTTATGATTATATACCTGTGTATTAAATATGAATCTAATACACCATGTTTTCAAAAGATATCAAACGGAAACTATTTTTCAACTATTTTTCCACGTTGAAAAAGGGCCGTAACTCCAAAATAATTGATGGATTTTACCCTAAATCGAACTTGATCTATATTTTATAATTTTATGTTCGTGTATAAAATATGAATCCAATACACTAATCTTTTCAAAAGTTATGGAACGGAAACCATTTTTCAAAGTTGAAAAAAGGCCATAACTCCAAAAATAATTTGTGGAGTTTACCCTAAATCGAACTCGACCTACATTTTATGATTATATACCTGTGTATAAAATTTGAATCCAATACACTAATCTTTTCAAAAGTTATGGAACTGAAACCATTTTTCAAAGTTGAAAAAGGGCCGTAATTCCCAAAATAATACGGATATCATATGGGTTTTTGGCACTGTCACGCGACCGTGCCTTTTAAAATCTAGAAAAAAAAGCCGCTTAACCAGTACAGAAGTATTCTGATGGTACTTTTGCTATGTATACTTATGTGTGTATTAATTTCTTATTTCAGTCATACAGAAAGTGATGAGTACTTAAATATCAAAGAATAAGATACTATATCTGTTCAGGCAAAACGAGGTTATATTATTCTAGTTAGAGTAGATTAATCATATTTTATTGCCTGTTAAGCAAAGGGATTAGAGACAATTTATAACAACATTTGAAAGTCCTATTCCTGTAGCATAAAATAGAATATTATTTAAAAACTACAATGGTGTAAGCAGCAGTTTACAAAAAAACTAGAAGACAGAACATATTTGGAAAAGTAACAGTGGTCCTTATTTCGCGTGCTCCTTCTTCGTGAACACATTTGTAATACATATTAGGTAGACACTATTGCTAGATGTCTGGCAATAGCAAACACCACGTGATTTTGTTATTGCCAGACGTCTGGCAATAGCAAAAACTCGTTAAATTTGCTGCTGCCAGACGTCTAACAATAGGAAAAATTCGATAAATTTGCTGCTGCCAGACGTTTTGGAATATTGAAACCTGATTTATTTGAAAAACGATTCTAATGAACTGCTGATGTTTCTGGATGGTCATTGATTGGGGATAAAAAAAATGAATCTTTATATCATAGACATGACGGGCCAAAGCAATAAAATGGTATTTCATGCCTATAAAAATATTTCATAAATGTTTGGCGGCCCATATTGCATATGCTTTTCTATCGACCTATACCATATTTTGAAGGCCTGTTGGTACGGATAAGGACTATAAACATTTAAAATATCAGCCAAATCGAACGACAAATAAGTGAGTTATTAAGCTTGAAAATTCTGGATATTCATCACCAACTTTGAACTGCTTATTTGAATCAAATCTGACCTTCACCGATTGGAATGAAACTGGTGCCAGATGAAAGGCCTGGGGACGTCTGCTCAAAAATTCTGAGAACCTCGTTTTCTAGTTCTAGCCGGTTAAAATTGATATTTGCCAATGTTTAACCCCTAATAACTTTCTAACGGATAGTCTGAATATTCTGAAAATTTGCATTTAATATAAGTATGATCCTAAAGCATCTTTTGGCACGAATTTCAATCCGATCGGCGAAGGTCACCTTTCGTCTATTTCAATCTCTTTGCTCATCAGACGACGCCTACAGACCCATTATGCCTACATGCAGCGTAACCCAAATATGCAGCGTAGCCCAAATATCCTTAGCTTCCTAAGACATATTTACCATGTAAAACGCGCCTGTTTGATGCTAATTAATTGAGTTATTACGCGTTTAACCGTTTTCCCGCCTAAATTTCCATATGGTGCAATGCAAAATTGATGACCCGTTTTCACCTAGAAGCCTTGCCCCGATTCATTTGACTATCCTTTAGGTTTGTAGGCATTAATGATCTGAGCATGCGCATATATTTCAGCACCGCAGGTGTATTCCTTTGCCTGCTATGGGCGTAAAACGATTTCATAAATGTTTGGCCGCCCATATTGCACGTGCTTTTCTATTGACCGCAACCATGTTTTTCAGGCTTGTTGGTTGGCTGAGGACTACAACGTTCAGCCAAATCGGACAACAAATAAGTGAGTTATTAAGGTTGAACTTTTTTGATATTCCTCACCAACTTTGGACTGCTTATTTGAGTCAAATCCGACCTTTACCGATCGGAATGAAACTGGTGCCAGATGAAAGGCCTGGGTCAATGAGTCACTTTGTCCATCTGAGTAAAATTCTTAGAGCCTCGTTTTCGATTTCTAGCCGTTGAAACTTGACATTTTTTATCCCTAATGACTAGCTTTTTATCTAAATTTTTCTCCGAATTATCTAAAATATTGCATTCAATGTAAATATTGTTGTAAAGTATCTTTTGTCATCCAATCGGTGATGGTCACCTTATGTCTATTTCGATCTCTTTGTTCACCAGACGAAGCCTACAGAGCCATATCTCCACGTGTATTGCATACAGTGCACCCATTTTTGGCCCAAAAATGTACTTCCTAGGACCTATAAACCTTTTTTTTTAAAGCGCACCTGTTTAACGCGAATTATCACAGTTATTACGGTCTTACCGTTTTCCGCCTAAATTTACATAGGGTGCGATGTTGAATTGATGACCCTTTTTCATCAGAAAGCTTTGCCCCGATAGCCGTGTTCACCAAGACGCCTTGCCCCGATTTCCTTGACTACTCTTTACGTATGTAGGCATTAATGGTTTGTACAGCTACGTTAGTCCTTTCCTTTGCCTGCAATAGGCGTAAAATGGTTTATTTGATAAATGTTTGGCGGCCCATAATGCATGTGCTTTTCCATTGACCGCTACCATATTTTGCAGGCTTGTTGTTATGAATGAGGACTAAAACACGTTTAAAATATATACCAACTCGGACGTCAAATATGTGAATTATTAATTTTCAATACTCTGTGCATTCCTTACTATCCTTGGACTGCTTATCTGAGTCAAATCCGACCGTCACCGATCGGATGAAAGGACTGGGACAATAAGTCACTCGGGCCATCTGCTCAAACATTCTGAGCGCATCTATTGGCACCAGTTTCAATCCGGTCGGTGGAGGTCACTATTTTCTATTTCAATCTCTTTGCTCATCAGACGGGGACGGTCGGGTGTGGCGAACATCACGAAAACACGCCTATATAGTTTTGACCCCCTTAAACCCCACTTTTATACAGTAAAACTGGGGTTTACAGGGGTATACATTATTTTTCTTATTTCTGCTCAAAACATAGATTGTTGGGACTCGTTAGAACCGCCTCGCCGAGGCGGTTCTAACGAGTACCCAAAATCATTGTTAAGAGCAGAAATATGAAAACTATTAGAGTTTTTCATCTGAATGTTTTCATTTTTTTGGTAGTAAAATTTTCAATATATTTGAATAGGTGTGTTTTCGTAATGAAGGTGTCGTGTATTTTACGTCACTAGGGCGTCCAACTGATATTGCCTTACAGTTGAGCAGATAGTAAACAAGGGTAGAGGGCAATGTTTTATTTCTTCTGTTTCTTCACTTTCCTTTCTGATCCTTTTTCTTCCCTGTCCCTCACTTTCATCTTCTCTACTCTCTCTCCTATCTCTTTTCTCCCTTTCTCTGGGAGACAATAAAAAATGACCCACAGGGTTTGACGTGTCGTTAAAACCAAAACCATTCAAAAATGCTCATAGACGACGCCTACATACCCGTTTCGAGTCCTTATATCTCCACGTGTATTGTAGGCATCGAACAACTATTATGTACAAAAATGTACATTTCTAAGACCTTGTAAAAAGTGTACCTGTTTGTTACGAATTATTAGAGTTATTATTGTTTTACCATTTTCCTAAATTTCCATATGGTGCAACTTCAAATTTATGACCCGTTTTCACCACGACGACTTGCCCCGAATCCCTTTTACCTCCTTTTATGTGTATAGGCATCAAAGATCTGCGCATGCGCGTATATTTGCAGCACCGTAGGTGCTTTCCTTTGCCTGCTATATGCGTAAAACGGTTTAATTAGTAAACGTTTTGCAACCCATATTGCACGTGCTTTTCTATTGACCGCAACAATATTTTGTAGGCTTGTGAGCATGGTCCTAAAGCATACTTTGGCACCAGTTTCAATTCGATCGGTGAAGATCACCTTTTGTCGATTTCAATCTCTTTGCCAACAGACCCATTTCGAGTCCTTATGTCTCCTTATGTCTCCAAGTGTGTTGCATGCAGCGCACTCCAATTTGGCCCAAAAATGTATCTCCCTTAGATCTATAGAAAGCACATATCTAATGGACAGTTCTGGTTCTGACAGACCTCAGTGAAGAACAACTCTAATTGGTAGAGAACTTGACCGATATAAAGTCTAGATTGCAGCTCTGAGTGAGACTCGCCTTGTAGATGTAAGGATTTTAAAAGAATTTGGTGCTGGCTACACTTTCATCTGAATTGGACGCAAGAAAGAAGAGCGGCGTGAAGCAGGAGTAGGATTCGCCATCAAGTCACAACTCGTCAGCAAGCTCTCAGGAGTTCCAAAAGGCATAAATGACCGCCTGATGACTCTGCCTTATCTGGCAAGAGGCATGCAGCAATTGTAAGTGCCTATGCACCCACAATGACCAACTCAGATGAGGTTAAAGACGTTCTATGATGATCTGGATTCTGTGATTTCTGCAGCACCCTGGACAGACAAACTCATCCTCCTCGGGGACTTCAATGCCAGAGTGGGCACAGACCACCAAACCTGGGAAGGAGTGATAGGATATGAAGGTGTAGGGAAGTGCAACAGCAATGGACTCCTCCTGTTAAGGAAGTGTGCAGAGCATGAATTACTGATCACCAACGCAGTCTTCAGTCTACCAACTCGCAGAAAGACATCATGGATGCACCCTCGCTCCCAACACTGGCATCTCATTGACTATGTCATAGTACGAAGGAAGGACAGACAGGATGTCAGAGTGACAAAGACAATCTGTGGTGCAGACTGTTGGACAGATCACAGGATTGTTGTCAGCAAACGCAACCTGCGCATTCAGTCTGCAAGACGACCACAAGGCAAGAGGGTGCCAAAGAAATTGGATGTCTCCAAGCTGAAACAAGACAGCAAGAGGCAAGTATTCGTCAACGATCTCTTCAGCCGTTTAGATGTACAGGGACAGAGTTCAAAAGATGTAAATTAGAGCTGGACAGTCTTCAGAGACACCGTTCACCCTTCAGCAATAGATTCCCTTGGACCAGTATCTCGCAAACACCAAGATTGGTTTGATGAGAATGACAAGGAAATCCAGGGACTCCTTGAAGAGAAACACCAAAAACACTGTTAACACTCTTCAGCAAGAGCTTGGTGGCACTAAGGCCTATGAACTACAACCTTTGGCTGAAGAGAGGTCTGTAGTTAATGACCATATCTGTCATGCAGCCACCAAGTTTGCTGTGTGTTACTGAAGACCAAGACAAGCTTCCTACATTACGTTATATTGGTTACCTAAACTTCATAAGTCCTTAAAAAGCACGGTTTATTGCAAATTCAAGCTCTTGTATAACCACTGAACTTTCTAAATTATTAACTTCATGTCTTACTGCCATCAAAAAACATGTTATTAAATATTGTGACAAAGTTTTCGAAAGATCAGGGAGAAATCTGTTTTGGTCTATAAAAAATTCGAATGAGGTTTTAAATAAATTGAAATGTAGACAATTTCGTGCTTTTAGTCTGTCTACTTATAATTTTTCCACGCTTTACTCTACACTTCCTCATAATCTTATAAAAGAATAACTAAATGATTTAATTGAATGGACATTTCACAGAGAAGAGTCCTTCTACCTTGCATGTAATGTAAGAAATGCTTTATTCACTTCTGAAGTGCATAAAAATTACACATTATGGACATGTCAGAAAGAGTGTGAAGCTCTCACCTTTCTACTTGACAATATTTATATAAGATTTGGTACTAGGTTATTTAGACAAATCGTGGGTATTCCGATGGGTACGAATTGCGCAGCCCTTGTGGCTGATTTGTTCTTGTTTTGTTATGAAAGAGACTTCATGATGTCCCTTTCCGTTGAAAACCAATCTGAAATCATTGAAGCTTTTAGCTCGACTTCAAGATATTTGGATGATTTATTGAATATTAACAATACCTACGTCGATGGTTTAATCAGTCAAATTTAACACCCCCCCGCCCCCCCCCCCCCCACCCCACCCCCTCTGCCGCAGAACTTCAGTTAAATAAAGCTAATTCTTCTGATACCGAAGCCGCATTTTTGGATTTACATTTATGTATTGTAGATGGGTTTGTTTCCTGCAAAATTTACGATAAACGCGATGATTTTGATTTCGAGATTGTAAATTTTCCTTTCTTGGATGGTGATATTCCGCGTGCGGCATCCTACGGTGTTTATATTTCACATTTAATTCGATTTGCCAGAGTGTCTAGTTATGTAACTGACTTCAACACTCGTAGTAAATTGCCAACTGCTAAACTTCTTAATCAGGGTTATCGGTATGATAAACTACGTAAAGCTTTTTCTAAGTTTTATATACATCATTCCGATTTAGTTTCAAAATTCAATATGGATTAAAATCTCTTCTGCAACAAGGCCTATCGGAACTAGAATTTTATGGTGACTTAGTGTATAAATTCAGAAAAATATATGCTTGCAGTGACTTCAGTACCCAGTTTCGTAATATCATTCTTCGATATAAAAAGATTGGGTACAACATAAATGTTATACGACAGACTGCATGCATAGTTGTTAACCCAATCACGGTTAATAACTTTGTTTCCCTCTTTAACTGCACGCCGGCGGGTTAGGTCTCAGATTCTACGATGTTCCAGCGTAAAGGCTTACTTGAAATTTAATTTTGGGTAATGTTGGTTGGTACTTGATGCTCTATCTTTGGTCGGACCCACCGGAGTCTAACTGTTGGTTTTCTTTTGCTCCAGCATTTCAGTTTTTTCGTGCTGTCGAGTCCTCATCGTTATTTCATCTCTGCAATTAGTTGATTTTTTGTGTTCTTGGAGATGTAGCACTGATGAGTTAGGAAGCCTTCATGCGGACTGAATAAATTATGTGTCTAAACCGCGGCAGAAGTAAGGGCGAGGATTGTGGCCACGTAAAATCGATTTAAATCGATTTAAGCCCCCGCCCCGTCCCCCCCCACACCCTCCCCCCCTACCCCCCCCCCCCCCCCCCCCGTCCCCCAATGAAATACTTTTCACTGATCGTTCCAAGGCGTTCTTCTGTCTTGGTTTATTTTTGTTATAGTTCGTCTTTGAATGTGTGTGTCGCCTACATCTTTTTGTTTTGGATAGCCATTTGGCCACTTTGTGGGAAAGTAACTGTCCGTTTGGCTTTCTGCTAGTGATGTTTCCATTAGGGTCTAGTTATTTCGTGTTTGTGTTTCCTTCCCTTTGATGTCTCTGATGGAAGGTATGGGATAATTGTATCCATTCCTGATCATTGCCTTCCCTTCTATTTTATCTCAGAAATACCAGCTCAGTATCTAGTAAGTCTGCCTATTCAAGCATATGCAAGACAGTACAGACATGCAAGACTCCTGGCTGAGCAAAAAGGCTGATGAAATCCAGTTCTTTGCAGACAGAAAGGATATGAAGAAGTTATTTGATGCATTCAAAACAATATATGATCCCCAGAGCTCAGGAACCATCCCACTCCTTAGTGCAGATGGAACTAGTCTTCTGACTGACAAAGAAGCTGTCTTGAAAAGATGGGCTGAACACTTTGATAGTTTCCTTAATCGGCCATCATCTATAAATGATGGAGATATCAACAGACTACCACAGGTGGAATGAAATCCGATGCTTGATGAGTTCCTAGTCGTCTCTAAAACGGTGAAAGCAATAAAACCCCTATCATCTGACAAGGCTCCAGGATCAGGTGCAGTACCTGCAGAGATCTACAAAGCAGGAGGTCTTCCAGTTGTAGAGAAACTGACAGTTATTTCACATTATGTGGAGAAAAGAAACCATCCCTCAATAATTCAAGGATGCAATGATTATCCACCTATTCAAAAGGAAAGGGAATCCTCAAGTCTGTGACAATCATCGAGGCATCTCTTTATTGTTAATTGCTGGGAAGATCCGTGTTAGGGTCCTACTGAATCGATTGAATGAACACCTTGAACAGTCAGGGCTTCTACCAGAAAGAAAGTGTGGATTCAGAAAAGACATAGGAAAAAAAGACATGATCTTCACAGCACGACAGCTTCAAGAAAAATGCCAGGAACAGAATGTTGACCTCTACATGACCTTTGTCGACCTTACCAAAGCATTTGACACAGTCAGTTGTGAGGGACTTTGGAAAATTATGGCAAAGTTTGGCTGTCCTACCAAATTCATAGCAATGGTGCGGCATTTCCATGATGGTATGCTGGCAAGGGTCCAAAACGATGGCGAGTTTTCTGATCCATTGTGAAAAATGGAGTTAAGCAAGGCTGTGCACTACATGTAGCTTCAAAACTGTTCAGCATGATGTTTTCTGCCATGCTTACAGATGCTTTCCAGGATGGTGGCAATGGTATACCAATTAGGTATCGCTTTGATGGGAAAATCTAAGTTTTCAATCTAAGAAGGTTGCAAGCTAAATCCAAGGTGCAGAAAAAGATGTTAGATTTCCTCTTTGCTGATGACATGGCAAAGGGTGTTCCAACAGAAGAGAAAATGCAAGAAGTTGTGGATCAAGTATCTGATTCATATGACAGCTATGATCTCACAATCAACATCAAAGAGACTGAGGTAGTATATCAGCCAGCACCTGGAAATTAACGTCAAAAAGATTGCCTTTGGAAACAAAGAACACACTGCAGATAAGAAAATGGGAGTCTCGGTTTTATTGAGACTCTTCATAAGCAGTAATGAAGTTTGCAACACTGCTTACGCCCTGAGCAGAACTCCATCTTCAAAGATTCCACAATGGGCCCAATGATCTTACAAAACCTTACAAAGAACCTACCATCACACTGAAAGGTCAACGACTGCAAGTGGTAGACAAGTTCACATACCTTGAAAACACATTGTCTAGAGCTGTGCACATTGATGATGAAGTCAATGCTAGGATTGCCAAGCTAGTGCAGCGATTGGCCGTCTACGTGGAAGTATTTGAGACCGAAGTGGAATCAGACTTGACACAAAGCCGAAAGTATACAGATCAGTGGTGCCGCTAACATTATTATACGCATGCGAAACTTGGACATTTTACCAACGGCATGCCAAAAGACTGAGCCACTTCCATACAAGCTGTCTTAGAAAACTTCTAAAGGTCAAGTGGCAAGACAGGATTCGAGACACAGAAGCCCTGAAAAGGGCAGGGATGCAGACTGTACATACTATTCTGAAATTGGCACAGTTAAGATAAATAGGCCATGTTACCAGAATGCCTGATGAACGTTTGCCAAAGAAAAACCTCTATGGAGAACTACAAGTTGGAAAACGCTCCCTGGTTGTGAGAACAAGCTAAGCAAGGACACCCTCAAAGCCTCCCTTAAAGACTTCAACATACCAACAGAAACGTGGTGCTTCCCTTTCCCTGAAATAGGCGTAAAACTGTTTATTAAAAATTTGGAGGTCACTTTTGCACGTGCTTTTATGTCGACTGCTACCATATTTTGCAAGCGTTTTGATATGGATAGTACTACAAATAATTGAAAAATCAGCCTAATCGAACGGCAAAGAAGCGAGTTATTAAGGTTCAAAATTCTTTTTATTCCTCACCGATTTTTGCCTGCTTGTTAAATCAAATCCAACCTTCATCGATCGGAATGAAACTGGTGCCTGATGGAAGGCTGAGGTAATGAGTCACTGGGGCAATCTGAGAGCGTTGATTTCGAGTTCTAGCTATTGTAAAGTAAAATTTACTCATATTCGACCCCGAATAACTTAATAACGGATAGTTCAAATGTTCTGAAAAAAAATGGATTCAATGTAAGTATGATCCTTAAGCATATGTTGATACCAGTTTAAATCCGGTCGGTGAAGATCACCTTTTATCTCTTTCAATCTCTTTATTCATCAGACGAGCGGGCCCCCTTAGCCTAGTGGATAGGAGAGTTGACTCTCAATCCGTTAGGCTTCTTGTGGTTCGAGGCTCGATCGGGGCACATGTGGGAAAGCCAAGTTCTGCTTACGGATGGTCAGGTGGTTCTTTTCCCCCGGGTCTTCCGGTTTTCGCCCACCTTTGAAGAACGATGGGCTCGATATAAGTGATTATTCTTGAAAGGGCCGTAAAACCCAAATCAAATCATGTTCATCAGACGACG
The DNA here is from genome assembly GCA_964016985.1 of Anodontia alba. Lineage (NCBI taxonomy): Eukaryota > Metazoa > Mollusca > Bivalvia > Lucinida > Lucinidae > Anodontia > Anodontia alba. The sequence goes on from CAXHKG010000148.1 coordinate 18,907, forward strand.
CCTACAGGTGCATTTTGAATTCTTATATCTCCATATGTATTGCATGCAGCGCACATAAATGTATCTTACTAAGCCTGATAACCCTTATAAAAAAAGCACCTGTTTGATGCGAATTAATAAAATTATTACGGTATTGTTTTCCCGCCAAAATGTCCATAGCGTGCAATTTAAAATTGATGACCCGTATCACCATGACGCCTTGCCCCGTTTCCCTTGAATACTCTTTACGTATGTAGGCATTAATGATCAACGTACGCGCATATCATTGCAGCACCGTAGGTGCTTTCTTTGCCTGCTATAGGTGTAAAACTGTTTATTTATTAAATGTATGGCGGTCCATATTGCACGTGCTTTTCGTTTGATTGCTACCATATTTAGCAGACTTTTTGGTATGGATTAGGACTACAAACGTTGAAATATCAGCCTAATCGAACGACAAATAAGTGAGTTATTAAGGGGGATCTGGCCACATTTTCACTGTTTATGATTATCAGTACGAAACTGACAATCACGGATCTAGCTGAACAAAAAGCCAATGGTCATTTTTCTAGTGTCAGAAGCATTGAGATCCAAAGCATTATTCCGTGCGACATGGAAAGCTTGCATGAAACTGGATGACCCTGTTTATTAACAGGCAGTACTCAATAAATATGCATGCTAGATCCGCCCCCAGCTGTCGTTTTCTAAGTGCACTTGGTGACACGTTTTCAATAGATATAACAGGCGGAAACAAAATAAAACGTATTTGTCATATATTTCAACGTAAAAAAAAGGTAAGAGAAAAGTCCAGGGAGTGCCACAATCAGAAACCGCAGCCCTTCCAAGACCCCAAGAGGAAGAGGAAACCGACAAACCCAAACAAGCACAAATCGAACAAACGTACGAAAAGCACTAAGATTAGCTCTCTCTTCCCCAAGCGAGGTAATCGCAATACTAAAAGGACTAAAAAAACACAAGAACAAAATGACACATGGAAAGACATACAACAAATCGCCTCGTAGAATAAACCACAAAGCAACAAAGCGTAAGACTAACACCGGGACCACCGCCTTAGAACGGTCAGTAGAGTAAACCACCGGGGGTGGGGGGGGGGGGGGGGTTAAGCACTTTTACAGCTAGCTAACTTCACCCTGGGTCCCGATGCTACTCTTAATACAGAAACACATAAAAATTCGGTTCGCATAAAGGCTCCCAACTCAGTCAATGCATCAAAGCGAAAACACAAAAATCAAATTAATCACTATATTAAACAAAGACGAGTACTCATGGCTAATTCTAATGTATGCCAGAGTAAATGAAAACCAATAGTTGAACCACGGCGGTCCAAGCAAAAGACATATCGTCAAGCCCCAACCCACTGGTTAAAGTTTTACGAAGAGGCCGTCATTGAGTCTGAGGCCCGAACCGCCGTCGTGCAATTAAAGAGTGAAGCATAGCCATCAACAATGACTGGGTTGACAACTAGGCATGCAGTCTGCCGCATAATATCCAGGCTATAGCCAATTCTTTTATAACGGTTAATAAGTTTTCCGAATTGCTCCGAAAAGTTAGATTTACTACATTTTTTTCTAAATCTGTACACTAAGTCACCGTAAAATTCTGGTTCCGATATACCTTGTTGCAGAAGTGTTTTCAGACTGACGCTATATTTTTCTAACAAGGCACTGTGTCTGCGATAAAAGTTCGAAAACGCCTTACGAAGTTTAAAATAACGATAGCCCTGCCTAAGAAGTTTGGCAGTAAGGGCTTTATTACGGTAGTTAAAGTCATTAAGATTTGAAGAAGCTCTGGCGAATCTAATAAGTTGAGATATGTATACCCCATATGAGGTACGCCGGGGGACATCGCCATCCAGAAAAGGGAAATTGACTATATCAAAATCAAAATCGCCCCATTTATCATAAATTTTGGTGGAAACTGTACCATTAGAAATACATAGATTCAAATCCAAAAAAGGTGCCTCGGTATCGGAAGAATTTGTTCTATTTAATTGGAGTTCCGTAGGGTATATTCGGTCCACCATTTGGTCAAAGTAAATATTGTCAATATTTAATAAATCATCAAGGTATCTTGAAGATGAATTGAAAGCCTCAATAATGTCAGCTTGATTTAAGTTTGGAAATCTTTCTTAATAACTGAATAATTATTTGACATACATTTATAAATATTGCTAGACGTCTCCTAATTTGGGCGAATAATGATACGTCAGCAGCTGTATGTGTTATGGGCAAACGAGTGCAATTATCAAAGGGAACTTGAATGTCCAGAAGGAACACTTTTACATCACGAAAACACACCTATATAATTTTGACCCCCTTAAACACCACTTTTATATAGTAAAACTGGGGTTTACAGGGGTATACATAATTTTACTTATTTCTGCTCAAAACATAGATTGTGGGTAATCGTTAGAACCGCCTCTGCGAGGCGGTTCTAACGAGTACCAACAATATATGTTTTGAGCGGAAATATGAAAAATATTTGAATTTTTTGTCTGAAAATTTTCAATTTTTCGGTGATTAACTTTTCAATATATTTGAATAGGCATGTTTTTGTAATGAACAAAGATTGCACTTCTTCATGACTGTATCCAACAAGTCTTTTGTACATGTAGAAAATTAATATTGACACATTAACTTTTACAAGATGTTTGTGGAATGAAAGACATCAATTTCATGTGTTTTGAGAACTTTTTTCACTCAAAAAGAGGTTACAGTTTACGTTGATGAAAAGAACTTATGGCTTGCATAAATAGAAATGGGTTAATTCACAAAATAAAACAAGCGTTTTCTGAGGTGAATTCTTGAATTACTTTGATTTTTTTACACTTTTACCGCTATCGGGTTTATTATTAAAAGTTGAATTTTTGACCTACCTTTCCCCTGCAGCATCTTGTATGCATTACTATGATAAACAATCTTTTGCAATTTTCGCAAATAGAATTCGAGTTATCCGCAAAATAAAATAGGCGATTTTCAGGGGAAAATTTAACAGTTTTCGTGTCATTTAATTTCTTGTTTGACAATGCGTCCTTTTGCTTTATTTTATGTGTTTTGAGAAGGAATAATATGTTTCCTCACAGTCGTAAATGCTTTAAAATATTCACAATGTTTCTAGCCTTCTCCACATTTCATAAAGTTTGCAGTAATGTCCATCTCGCAGAAAACTCGATATGGTGTCAAATCGATAACTCCTGTACTATCTGTGAATTAAGCCCGTGGCCAAAAATGTACTTGTTTCCCTTGGTATTGTTATTGGCTACCTGTACGATTCAGTGATAATGATTGTTTATGTAACAATTTACACTGATTCCAATCAAAACATACTTTGATCATCTTTGTTTGAATAGCTGAACAGTAATTAAAAGTTGAACATCGTTTGAACTTATTGTAGTCAACTTTAAATCCGCCGATAAATTCATTCACTCACTCACTTACTCACTCACTCACTCAGACACTCACTCCCTCCCTCCCTCACTTGCTCACTCGATCGTTCGTTCGTTCGTTCGCTCGCTCGCTCATTCATTCAGTCATTCATTTCCTCGCTCGCTCGCTCGCTCGCTCGCTCGCTCATTCATTCATTTATTCATTCATTCTCGCACCCTCGCTCGCTCGCTCGCTCGCTCGTCCGTTCGTTCGTTCATTTATTTATTCATTCATTCATTTACTCACTCACTCACTCACTTTTACTTTGTCTTGAAAATTATGCGATGGGGAAATAAATAAATAAAATTCCGCATGATATTTACACAAGTTGCTAGAGTCAAGTATACGATCGCATGCTTAGAAGGTCTTAACAAATTATATACAGAAGTTAGAAACATTTCGGCCATACTACTAGTTCTTCGTTCGGATTAAAAGTACATGTAAGCAAAATAAGGCGTATATGGAAGAAACTTCCCGTTTAGCTATATGTGAATAAATTACATCATTATACTTTCTGCTCATACGTTATAACAGATTCGCAAATGCTAATTTATATGTATGTTTTAGGTCCAAAAACAAAGATTCGCGTAATTTGAATAAAATTCTTTAAGAAAATTAGGATGAGAAGGAAGAATACTATGGGCTCAGATTGAAGAATCTTCTCATTGACGTATTTCTATGATTTTTATACCAGATTAAAAAGCTTGAAATGCTCTTTCATTCTAGACGTTATAATTAAATATCGAAATTACATTAGAAAAGAAATTTATTTGTGTTTTTCTATACATTTTCCTATTAAACTGAGGACCGGATACAGGTAACTGCTTATCTCGGGAGCGCTCGGAGGTAATCGGAAAATCCCGTGACTATAACGACTATTCTGCCCTATGTGACCATTATCCTTAAGGTTAAAAATTCTGCGAATTGCTCACCAATTTGGGACTGCTCATTTACGTCAAAAAAGGTAATAGAAAAGTCCAGGGTGTGCCACAATCACAAGAGAAAAGTTTAGGGAGTGCCACAATCACAAGCCGCAGCCCTAAAATCTGGCCTTCACCAAAAAGAATGACACTGGTGCCAGATGAAAGGTCTGGGACAATGAGACGGGCCATCTTCTCGACAATTCTGAGAGATTTGTTTTCGAGCTCTAGCCATTGAATGTTGATTTTACTCATGTTTGATCCCCAATATCTTACTAACAGATAATCAAATTGTATTTAAAAAAAAAATGCATTCAATGTAAGTATGTTCCTAAAGCATCTTTTGGCACCATTTTTCAATCCAATCGGCGAACGTCCATCACGAAAACATGCCTTTATAATTTAATTTGACCCACTTAAATCCCGCTTTTATGCAGTTATTTCTCGCCGAGGAGGTTCTAACGAGTACACACAATCTAAGTTTTGAGCAGAAATATGAAAATATCAGTGTTTCTATCTAAAAACTTTCAGATTTTGAAGGTGCAATTTTCTATATACAGTCGACTCTCGTTATCTCGAATTCCAAGGGACTTTCTGAAATACTTCGAGATATCCGTACTTCGACATATCAGATTTGCAGAATAGAGGAAAAACTAATTCGATTAAACACATATAACAAATATATGTGTAACTGGACTCTTTGTTAGAGATATATTGAAAATATTGTGGAAAAGAGGAGAAATTAGGAGCAATTTCTCCTCTTTTCCACAATATGTTTTACATGTTGTTAGATTTTCAGGTTTAGGCAGGGACCAGATTTTTACTTCGAGATAAGCGGTTATTCGAGATAAGCGAGTTCCAGATAGCAAGAGTCAACTGTAACTGAATAGGTGTGTTTTCATACTGACCTTTTGTCTATTTCAATCTGATTTATATATCTCTTATTTCTCCAGGAATACATAATTTATTCCGTAGTATACTTTTTTGTGGAGAAATGATAAAAAAAATATGTGTAAAACTTCTTACACAGAGCTATAGATAAAAGAAAGGCTATGTTTATGTGTAAAACTTCTTACACAGAGCTATAGATAAAAGAAAGGCTATGTTTATGTGTAAAACTTCTTACACAGATCTATAGATAAAAGAAAGGCTATGTTTATGTGTAAAACTTCTTACACAGATCTATAGATAAAAGAAAGGCTATGTTTATGTGTAAAACTTCTTACACAGAGCTATACATAAAAGAAAGGCTATGTGTATGTGTAAAACTTCTTACACAGAGCTATAGATAAAAGAAAGGCTATGTTTATGTGTAAAACTTCTTACACAGATCTATAGATAAAAGAAAGGCTATGTTTATGTGTAAAACTTCTTACACAGAGCTACAGATAAAAGAAAGGCTATGTTTTTCATTTAACTCTGATCAGTTTAATATCTAACAACACAACGCAGAACGGATATTTATATTTTATTAACAAATCAACATAATGCAATGTACATTTAAATAAAAAAGAGACGTGAAAAGACGAAATTATACTATATGTATAAAACAATAGTGAACTATGTGGACAAATAAAGTATAAATTTTAATTTTTCTAATTCTCTACATAGGTTTAGCAGACGACAAACGAATAAATTTGTCTTATTATACCCAGAAATCAGAAATTGACTTTTCATGCTAAGAAATGTCAAATGATTCAAGTCCAATTTTCTGGAAAGAATCGAAGGTAAAAATTTCAAATTGTCGTCTGCTGAAATATTAACCAGCATATTAAGAGCTGACTGTACAAAATCCCCTTCCGCTGATTTAAGAAGGGCAGTTATCAGTTTCTGGCGAAAGAATGTGCACAATACTGGTTAACCGCTTAGAGGACTAAGCTTGCCCAATAAACGTGTGGTTAGGTAAACTGACCGCGCTCGACATGACCCCAATGGGTTGAATGGGCCGTAAAACCTCAACACAAACACAAAAGACTGTACAAAAAACATGCAATGCAATTGTTTTGCCTGAAACCACATTAGGTTTCTGAAACATGATTTAAGGAACCAGAAACATGCCTCGCCTACTTAATAACATTTTTTTTCAAAAGTGTGGTTTGAAAGATAAATGTCTTATATATAATGCTACTTATACATTTGTGCAGTCTGGTCGAAATCTTTGTCTGCTGACTGTCAATACGACTACAGTGAACCCTCGTTACAACGACAACATTTGTTTCCAAAGACGTTGCCAGTGAAATAAATTTGCTGTTGTACAGAATACTAAATGAGCAGATTTATATGCAATAAAGGTCTTGTTTTTATTATTTATATTGTCACATAATAAATGTGTTTTGTATATTGGTTAAAATCGCCTCAGTGAGGCGATTCTAACAAATATCCAAAACATATGTTTCTTTAAAGTATTGAATAAAATATTATTGCAAAATTTATGACTAATTGTTAAAGTTTAAGCGAAGGTTTCGTGAAAGTCAAATCTCATTATAACGAATTTTGTCGTTGTAGCGAGTGTCGGTTGTCTGTATTTTGTTTCAAAGAAAACAAAAAATTCTGGCAATCTTTCTGCGCTGGTCTTCTAGTAGTACACTAGTCTGTATAAGACGGTTTATTGTAAGACGATTTGGAAATTCGGACAAACGGGATGACCAATTTTCCCATTGTTAATTTGCAGTATTATCCCTTCTGCACCAACATACGGCGTTTACGTTTGACATTTAATCCGTTATGTCAGAGCCTGTTCAAATTATCAGGACTTCGTGGAGCGTGGGAAAGTCCTCAGTACAAGGTTGTTGAGCCAGGGGTATATATAAAAAAAATGGCAGCAACACTTTTATGGTTGTATGGGAGACATCGTGATCTTGTCAATCCTTACACTGTGGCAGTTTCCAGATTTGTTTCTGATGTTTTTGCCAATGACGCGCCATAAGTAGACTTCCGAAATCCCAGACAAACGCTTCTACTTACATGTCATTACGAAAACACGCCTATTCAAATATACTGAAATTTTCACCACCAAAAACTTTTCAGATAAAAATTCTGATTCTTTTTTCATATTTCTTCTCAAAACATAGATTGTGGGTACTCGTTAGAACCGCCTCGCCGAGGAGGTTCTAACGAGTATCCACAATCTATGTTTTTGAGCAGAAATAAGAATGTATACCCCTGTAAACCCCAGTTTTACTATATAAAAGTGGGGTTTAAGCGGCTCAAAATTATATAGGTATATTTTCGTGCTGCCTTCGTTCAGGCCTATGGACATGGTGGGCGAAACTTGCTTATCAAGTAATGCTTACTATCCGCGAACGCCTGATTACACTCTTAATTCTGGGCTCCATGTCTGTTGGTCTGAACATTCTGATTCGTCATTCGTTTACGGATTTATGAGTTTGGATTATGGCTTGGATATTATAACCACACCTACAAATAAGATGGATTAAAGGTGGACCCCAAAAGTGACAAACAGAAATGTATTGATTATTCAGAAAAATGACCATTTATGGTTATTTTTTTATATTATCTAGGCATTTTTGTTTGGATAAACACGGTTATAAAGAAGTTCTGGTGTACAATATTTCTTCTCTTGTGATGTAGGACTTTGAATCATGCCGTCAATGTTAGACAAGCTTGTCTCAGAATCGTATTTCTGATCCAGTCAATTAAATTCGTAAAAATACACACAGGAAACCGAAGCATGTTCCGGTTTCTGGTAAACCCTTTCACCCCCCATTTTCTGAAGTGGATTCCGTCTATAAATTTGAATGTGTCCATTATCTCAATAAGGGGTGTCGCGCAGACAAAAAAAGAAAACAATATAGCAAACAGAGTACGGACAAAAAAAAGAAAAGGCAAACAGTTTAGATACTGATGGGATTGCTTCTACGAGCCCCTCATTACAAAAAGCTTACATTGTATTTAAATATACTGAAAATTTCACCACCAAAAAGTGAAAATTTTCAAATAAAAATTCTGACATTTTTCATACTTCTGTTCAAAACAAAGATGTGGGTACTCGAAACAACCGCGGCCCTAACGAGTATCCACAATCTGTTTTTAGTAGTAATAAGAAAAATAATGTATACCCCTGTAAACCCCTGTTTTACTATATATATATAAAAAAAATAGCACCTTGTATCAAAGACCGTCTTAGCTACTGTAAGCATGTATAGGCTTATCTGAACCCTAACCCTTAAAGCGCCAAGAAAAACTGCATCTGAAAATGTCTTCTATTTATGTCGTCTGCTGAATATTCTTGCAAACTTTTCAAACGTATTTTTGCATACCGGCAAACAGTGTGGACCCAGATCAGACTGCTCCTAGAGGAGCAGTCTGATATGGGTCCACACTGTTTGCAAAACTTACTTTTAAAATCACAAGCAGATGACAAAGCAGACGACAATTGTTGTGATTGGCGCTTTAAGGGTTAAAACTATTCGCATAAGCTCTGGCAGTATTTACGTTTGACGCGAAAAATCTAACGTCTGCCAAACAAAAATGTGTGTGTTCATTTATTGCGTATGATCCCGTGGTTAAGGTACATCATGGGTCCAGTGAATGTTAACGACTACCATCAAATCACAAATCACAACTGTAGCAGACGACATTTTTTTTTTTTTTTTTTTTTCAGAGGAAATAAGACTTGACAGTTCATGTGAATCATATGAAACATCAAGCCTTATTTCTTTGAAAAATATTAAAAATAGAATGTCGTCTGCTTTGCTTCGCACTTTAATGATTCATGGCGTTTTAAAGTAGGAACAAACTTGCACTTAATAATCCTAATAATACACTAAGAACGCTTCCAGATAGTAGCCCGACTCCATTGCTACTACGAAGTGCACGTGCGAACGTCGGCGTCGCGCACGCCTGTGAATATTCGTCCATGATGGCAGTGTCATTTTTACACATGGCCGGAAGTAAGTTACACTGGAATTCTCTTTTAAGTCCCACAGCTACAGCCTCACATTTGTTTCCCCAGGCCTCACTGTCGCACACCAGGTTAGCAATACGTATTCTGAAATATCAAAGAGAAAGGTAGAACAGCCGATACAAGAATACAAGCCCTGGAACAGATCAGGCCCCGAGTTATAAAACTTTTTCATGCTCAACTCAGCTGAGCATGAAATTTGTTTTGTTTATAAATCTTAAAATACTGACAAAATTTTGAAACTTCTTTCATGCTTAACTCAGCTGAGCAAGCTCAGCTGAGTTGAGCATGAAAAAAGTTTTAAATTTTTGGTATTTTTATTTTTATGACCAAGTGAAAGTTCATGCTCAGTTGAGTTGGGTATGAAAAAAAGTTTTATAACCTCGGGGCCAGAAGGACAAAAAGAGTACTCGATTTACCCTAATTAGTCAGCCAGGGTCCGAGCAAACGATGTAGACCCAGATCAGACACCGCAGAACAGGGTCTATATTGTTTCCTACTTGCGGTAGTTTTCAGACAAATCAACAACAGCAAAATCGACATGTTTTTCCAATTTCAGAACATGTACGGTAAGAGAAAGAGACGTCAGAATATTTAGGGTAAAATACGATACCGGATCAATCCCCACGACGAAAATATTTTCATAAATGTAGGAACTTTCACATCTGCAAATGAGATTTTACATACATTACGAAAACACGCCTATGCAAATAAACTGAAATTTTTACCAATAAAAAAACATGAAAATTTACAGATAAAAATTCTGAAATCTTTCATATTTCTGCTCAAAACATGGATTGTAGGTATTCTTTAGAACCGCCTCGAGGCAGGCGGTTCTAACGCGTACCCACAATCTACGTTTTTGAACAGAGATAAGAAAAAATAACGTGTACCCCTGAAAATCCTAGTTTTACTGTATGAAAGTGGGCTTTAAGGGAGATCAAAATTATACAGGCATATTTTCGTGATGATTCAGCGATTATACTATCAGCTACTTAACCCTTCTCTTGCTAATCACGTCATGCCCTGTCATAGCAAACAGTGTAGATCCAGATCAGTTGGCTTCTGAAGAAGCCAACTGATCTGGATCTGCACTGTTTGTCATTAAGTATGTGAATTGCTATCAAAAACTCGGTCAAGTAATCTGATATGCTGGAAATTAGAAGTGGGCGTGGCATCTTAATTTATTCAGCATGAGAAGGGTTAACCCATTGCAGACTTAACAGACTTCCCCACACTATATATTGGAAGAGTCCAAATTTCAATTTTAGCTACGTTCGGCTATGTGATTTCGATATTCATAGAGAAAAAATGGCTAATCTATTTGCAAACAGATCTGATCAGACGCCGCATTCTGTTGCATTTGATCTGGGTCTGCACTGATTGCCAATTTCCTTTTTAAGAGTCTCCAGACTACAATTGGTTAAACAATATAATAAAATATCAAAATATAAAATGCTATTTACATGTGCAGCGGGCATATTTTGATTTTTTATTTATTATTTTCAAAGAAAAAAAGGCTTGGCATTCCACGTGAATCGTCTGCCTGATTCGCTCGAAAGGTCAAGCCTTATTTCTCTGCTACAATTTTCTTAGACAATTCAGAGTCGGGTCTATGAGGGTAGGGGGTTGGGGTGGGAGTTCGAATTGATTAAATTAGCGCACTTAACGTATTCGGAAAAACTAACCTGAGCAATCAGTGTAAACCCAGATCAGACGCCGCGTTCTGCGGCGTATGATCTGGGTCTACACTGTTTGCCACTCATCTAACAATTTTATACAGATTCATAGGTAATAAAATGGACTTATTGAAATGAATTATAAGGTAAAAAGTAAGGGGTGTGAATATTTAGGGTAAATAATATATTCAAAATTTATCAATTTTTTTCTAAAATTTCCCATGAAAATGAAATTCTGAGTAAAAGTTGAGTTTAGTTGAACCTCCCGAAGCCCCTCGAATCCGCCCCAGGAATTTAAGGGTTAATACATGACACATGCCTGAGACAGGGGGCGGGGGGCGGGGGAATGAGATTCCAACAAGTAAAATTAACATGATGAAGTAAACAATGGTTCTGTTTCTCGCATATCCTTGAAATACAGTAAAACCCCAATGACTCGAACACCGATGACTCGTTTACCATGGCTAATTCAAACTCGTTTTGAGTCCCTAGGAATTTCTCTTGATAGCCAAAGAAAGCAGATATTTATAAATATTTTAGGGAAATTTTCTTATTTTATCATGAAATTTATGCCGTGTGTATTCATTAGAATCGCCTCATCAATGCAATTCTAATGATTCCACACAATATACCATTATTGTAGAGAGGATCGAAAAGACTTCCCTAAATCATCGCCATTTGATCCCCGACTTGGCGCCATGATTAACACTTATTTGTTCGTACTACCCATATCTCGAACAAGTTTCCATGGTCCAAAATATGTTCAAGCCATTGAGGTTCGACTGTATGAAATGCTGGAAAATATCAGTAATTGTACTTGTATTTGCACGTTAGAGTTTATATCAAAATGAGAATTGAGGTGGAATAGATGCACATCTAAAACCAGGGCTGCTAGATCACATATTATGCGATTCATGCAGGTTCAGACCTGCCTTCAACCGCACGGCCTTCTCAGAGCCTTCTGTGATTTGATATATTCCGTTATTTAATCCATTTATACATGTACCTAGCGTCCCATAAAGGGTCATTTGCGAACAGTGTAGACCCAGATCAGACGCCGCAGAACGACTAACAAGATTGCTCAAGGCAAGAGGAAAACGTTTTAAATGTATAGAAACATAAAAGTTAAGTGTTTCTGATGGTCCATCACCCATAGTTCAGTTCCATTACGAAAACACGCCTATTCAAATATACTGAAACATTTACCACCAAAAAACGAAAATTTTCAGAAAAAAAAATTCTGATATTTTTCATATTTCTGCTCAAAACATAGATTGTGGGTACTCGTTAGAACCGCCTTGACGAGGCGGTTCTAACGAGTACCCATAATCTATGTTTTGAGCAGAAATAAGAAAAATAATGTATACCCCTGTAAACCCCAGTTTTACTATATAAAAGTGGGGTTTAAGGGGGTCAAAATTATGTAGGTATATTTTCGTGATGATAAAATGAAAACCCTGATAATGAGTGTGTGCAAGAGAAAACATACAACCATAAGAAGAATCTCGAACTCAGTGCTACTCGAATAGCAGCTGCTGCGAATGCTTACATACAGCACCAGGCCCCGAGGTTATAAAACTTTTTTCATGCTCAACTCAACTGAGCATAAAATTTGTCCTACTAATAAATCTCAAATTACTAACAATTGCAAATTCTTTCTTGATTTATTTATTTATTTATTTAAACAATGTTTAAAGAGGGTGACACAATTAGCTATATATTGATAAACATAGCTGAGCATGAAAATTTCTCTGCTAATAAATATGAAAATGCCAACTATTGTTGGCATTTTCATATTTATTAGCAGAGAAAATTTCATGCTCAGCTGAGTTGAGCATGAAAAATGTTTTATAACCTCGAGGCCAGAGGTGTTCCTAGGCAGTAAAACAAAGAAAGAAAAAAAAAAAAAACAGCACTAACTTGCAATATTCCCTGAAGAACTGCTCTGTGGGTAGATTCTGTTGTATCTGTCTCATCGTCAGCCGGGTTATATCTACGACCAGTTTATTAGCACACGTGTCCACTTCCTTTGTTGGCAATTGGAAACACACCAGACCGCTCACGTAAACTGCCAGAAATATTAGAAATACAGTTAACACTTAGCATGCTTAATCTCAGTTCGAAATACGTTTTATTCCTTGACTACTACTTAATGTTTTATAATTGTTGTAAATAATGCAGTAGTTATATGTGTATATGTGTGTATATGTGTATGTATATATATATATATATATATATATATATATATATATATATATATATATATATATATATATATATATGTGTGTGTGTGTGTGTGTGTGTGTGTGTGTGTGTGTGTGTGTGTGTATATATATATATATATATGTATGTGTGTGTATGTGTATATGTATGTATATGTATATATGTATATATATATATATATATATATATATATATATATATCGTTTTTTAGCTAAGAGGACCATATGTATGCTTAATATATTATCCTCTTAAAATAAAGACATTATTATTATTATTATTATTATTATTATTATTATTATTATTATTATGCTAGGTAAAACTTTCAGCAGATGGCATTTTGTATTTTTATTTTCTTAATTTCCCCAGAAAACAGATTTTGACATGTCATACTAATTGTCTCCTTCTTCATAGTTACCAAGGGCGCAATTCCCGTCGATAGCGCGCGATGAAATTCTCTAATGCTCTAATACCTTAGATAAAGCACGGCTAGAAATTTAAAGACAAATAGATAAATAAGGAACAACACGAGCAGGAGTGTTAGAAATTTTATTCCTGTGTCCTTTGTGATCACTTAGCCGATGTTTTTTTTTTTTTTTTTTTTTTTGAAACTACATGCGTAACTATAGACTGGCTCCAGTCGTTTTTGTTTTATATCTATTCTCTCTTTCTCTACATTATTTTTTTTATCATGATCCTCTTTAATCCAACTTCAAGTTACCTATGGCTCAACAAAAACCTTTCTTTCTAGCCAAGGGACTTAAGTAAACAAAAATTCTATAAGCTATACGAGTGTTGTGTCCCTTAAAAAAAAAAAGATAAGAAAAAAGAAGAGAAGAAAAATAAAGAAAGGGTCTGGGGCCAGACTAGCGTAACTAGTATGATTCAGAAAACTTGACACTTCTACTATTTAAACTTTTGTGAGTGTGTTCATTGCTCTCAAGGGTCACTTCTTTTAGAATCTCTATATCTTCACTATAGCGGTATTTAGTGACGTGAGATGACCGTTAAACGTCTTCCGTACTTCACTATAGTGGAGTTTATGTTTTCTGGTTCGTTGTTATCATTGTGCTGATTCCTAGAGTTTTGAAAATATCTATGAGATTCCCTGAGGAGGCCTAATTGGCCGAAACCAGCCATTCGCATTACGAAAACACGCCTATTCAAATATATTGAAAATTTTACAATCAAAAAAGGAAAAATTTAAGATAAAATAGCTGATATTTTTCATAGTTCTTCTCAAAACATAGACTGTAGGTACTCGTTAGAACCGCCTCGGCGAGGCGGTTCTAACGAGTACCCACAACCTATGTTTTTAACAATATAAGAAATATAATGTATACCCCTGTAAACCTCAGTTTTACTATATAAAAGTGGGGTTTAAGGGTGTCAAAATTATATGGGCGTGTTTTCGTGATGTGGCCCAGAAAACTTGACACCAGCTGTTTTCAGTTTTAAGAGTGTAGTCATTGCTCTCAAGGGCCATTCCTTCTACAAATATATGTTGTTT
>CAXHKG010000149.1:0-21957 GCA_964016985.1 Anodontia alba
TAAGGGGATTATTAAGGCTGTGGCGAGTGATCTTCTTGGGCCGCCTCATCAAAGACAGGATCAAAACCCAGGACTTCTAGGTCCAGTGCACTAATCACTGCACTACCAAGCTAACACGGAAGGCCATTGCCTAAATGAAAATTGAGAAGCAGGCAAATGTATATGGACGAAGAATACAGCATATTATAAATTTGCAAGTGTACGAATATGGAACCTGTACGAACCTAGAACCATTCACTATTTTATACGGAAATAACCTGGATGGCATGCGTCAAAAAAAAGCAAACATCAACAACAAAAGAAAATAGGTGCATAAAACAGTTTGTAACTGCTACTTAGATATGCAGGACAATTCTGAATACCTAAAACTTGACTTGGCTTGTTGCTGTCAATTTTGATCAAGCTGTTCCTACAGCTGCTTATAAAAGCACTCAACGATGTTGATCAAATTTTTGACAGGTTTCAGAACTTATTTGCGGGTGTCTAAAACCGGAAAGAACCAAAAATATACTAAAAGGTGCGAAATGACGCAAAAAGGCGCTAAAATATGGCAAAAAGACCAACTTTTACCAAATTAGCAATATATTGAGAAGATGTTGCAACATATATTATACACCATACTCGAGTTTTATGCCTGTAAGATAATTAGAGCTATTCTGTGCTAAATAAATTTAGTTTCAACCGGCGCCTTCCACAAACATCAAAATACATGTAGTCTGATTTACATAGATTTAAGCTTTTCCTATAGTTTTAGTTATTGTAAAAGCGATAAAAGCTGACGTAAAACATTAAATTCCCTGCTTCAAAAGGGTCAGACAAAAAGATAGCAAAAGGGCGCTAAAATATGGCTAAAACAATGTTCAAAAGGAAAAAAAAAAAAAAAAAAAAAAAAAAAAAAGGGGGGGGGGGGGGGGGGGGGGGGGGGAGCGGGCGGGTAACTAAAACGTTAAGCTTTCATACGGATCTCGCCTCCAAGAGTGTCCCTGGCGCTAATGCGGATAGCGAAGATCTTGGGCAGTATGTTCATATACAGACTGTTCTGGGCTTTCACCCTCACTGGAAAAACTAAAATGGGAATCCGTCAAGAAAAGGAGGAGTAGACTGATTACTTTGTACAAAGGTCTAAAGGGGTCTGTCAGCATTTCAACAGATGATCTTACTCCCCCAATTACATCACTATATATGCATTGATGAGTTTTGTAGCAAAATTTATCACTAAAGCTTGCGAAAATGTTAACTGTTGACGATATTTTCGATCAGATTAAAAAATACTTATAACCGAAAACGTTTTTTTCACTCTCAGAATATAATATGAATATATGTATCATTGTTTCATTGTACTGTTTTCATGCATGTACATGTATGTATTTATTTATTGTATTGTAAATTACGTTTGTAGATGATGAGCTTGTTAATGCTTAAGTCTAAATAAATTCTGTTCTGTTCTGTTAAAGATTATTCAAGAAAAAAGTTGTACATTTGAATCCTGCAAATTCCCATCTGACATAAAAACTATGATATTATTATATATGCCCTTGTAATATGTAGCTTTAATTTAGACCCGCAATTATTAAACACAGTTGTAATTTTAATATATTAAAGTTGCTTCAGTTAGTTCAGCGGAGAACTGTTAAAAAAATGAAATCTGTATTGTGAAAAAGAAAGAAACTAATTGGATTAAACAAAAAATCAGTCAAAGCGTCTTCAATGATTAAGCTCTTCCCACAAACCAAGGAGTGCGAACCATCGGTGAAAGGAGTGAAAAACGTACGCCACCCCAGATAGCATGTGTCAAGAAGTTTTGAAAATACCGCAGGATAATTAAACTATTAACCACGTGCGAAAGGTGTTTGCGAGGTGTTAAAATTAAGAAATAGATCAGCTCTAGCAGTGATTTGTTGAGTAATAAATCACTGTTTGGAGGTCAGTTGTAAAGTAGATCAAATCACGAGCGCGGAGCGCGAGTGATTTATCTTCTTACAACTGACCGACAAACTGTGATTTATTACTCAACAAATCACGCACAAGAGCTGATCTATTTCGATTCTAACACATAGAAAACGACGAAAAGGTAATTGTAGCCTTTAGATTTTTCAAACTTTCCGCCATCGAATAAAGAAATCCCGCCAAAATTTTTGACTGTAACGCTGACGTTTACATGCATTTCTTACGTTGCTGAAGTGAGAAAAACGACGTTACACAGTCTAGCGTCGTAGAAACTGACTGACGTCAGCAGCGTGTCGAAATGACGTCGGAAAGGCGCCAGATAGCGTCGCGCGTTTCCGCCCAGTGATTTATTGCATAATATATCACTGAGTTTAACCATTGGCTATATAGGTGAGGAGTGTTAGAATAACGGACTACTGTTAATGACGCAGTTGATAGTCATTAGCTGATAATCAGATAGAGAAAAAGCATTCGCTAATCCTTAAAGAGGTTAAAAAATTTCAAAGGGGATACATACACTTGAAAACCTTATCAATTTAATGTTTTCTTTTTTTACAAACAAACAAACAAATACTTATCTTTATATGTAGTGATTTACTGAGATTTCTCAATGACTTATAATCGATAATTCACCGAGTGAATTATTTCATTTCGAACGTTTTGACGTCATAATTTCTAGGCAACGTTGCTGACGTTGTTGGTAACAACAATAACAATAGTTGACGTTTCGCGGAAAAATTGATAAAATCATGACCAGACTGTAATTTTCATATCCACTGGCATTTTTGAGGAAAGACGTGCAACGCAAATATAAAGTATGATTTTCTTGATAATCCAGTTCAACTTTCGTGACATTGTTGTGTCTGTATTTCAAGCACACGATGATTTTTGCATTAAAGTGAAAACAAGATGGTGACTGATTTTCAAACTAAACCACGCCTCCTGAAATTCATGCACTGACTGGAACTATTTTCGTAGGGAATCATAACGGTGAATTTGAAAATTCAAAGGTAAAACATGAATGAAAATGTAGTAAACAGTTTATATGGTTGTTCTGATAGATTATGGAGAAATAATTCATGCGTGTTCTAAGGCCTTCGTGCAAAAAACTCGTTCGCTTCGCTCACTCGTTTTTTACACGCAAGCCTTAGAACACTAGTGAATTATTTCTCGTAATCGATCAAAACAAACAAATAAACTCTATTTAATACGAAAATTCGTTAATGATTTTTAACCAGTGGAGGCTAACTGCAATGATATTAAAATTTGATTGGATCTCAAATAATCGGGGAAAATGAGTATAATAGAATAGAATATGGTTAACTGTTTAAATAGCAAATCTCTATCACATTTATCACTATCACTTTTATTTTGTGTCACTATATAGCATAGCAAACTGATTTTGAGAAAATTTCTCATTTTTGTTTTTCTTTTCGCTGGTATGATGGAGCTTATACTCCATAGATTTATTATATACTGAGTTTCTCTTGTGTTTCTTTTTCATTCTTTTTTTTGTCTTTCATTTTGTGCATAAAAATATTTTAAAGGTACATGACCATACACATCGCAATGCAAACTACACTTATTAAATGATTAGCTATGCCGCGCGAGCATGGTCCTCTTGACATCTAGATTTTCCTGCGCACCCGCATAGCCTTATCAACCGTTTCACTATCCGCTTACATAACCATTGTTTACTTTATAAAATACATCTATGTATAGTCACGAACCAGATCATGTACCATATAGGGGAATGGATACAACTGGGAGTTAACTCGGTCTGAATTGTTTTCCCACTCTTCTGAAAATAAGGGTCTACTCTAAAAGGAAAGAATTTGCTCCCACAGGGAGCAAATTCTTTCCTTTTGGAGCAGACCCGTTTTCAGAAGGGACTTGGATCCGCGCGAATTAAGCTGGTTTAAGCAACCCCCCCCCCCCACCCCCGAGTAGTTTTCCTACTGACTATTCCAAGGCGGTTCCTCTGTTACCGTACATCTGTGTTTGTGCATAGGTATTTTCATATGTGGCGTTTGTTTTGTCATTTTTATCTCTCTTCATCTTTAGGTGCTTCGCGACGTGACTGTGGCATTTTTAGGGTATCTTTACTCATAATTTTGATGGTTGAAAAGCAAACAGGAAGCCACGTGAGTTGTCTCCCTTGCCAAAAGATAACGGAAAATTTACCATATATATCCACTTTTTGCAAAGGCAGGGCATATCCGGGCTTAGCAGGATTAGGGTTAAAAGCAATGACTAATTAAAGGATCATCAGGAATACAACTGAAGGAATAATCTTTCCTTGTTTTGGTGTCTCGTGAAGATTGTGCTTCGTGATTGTGTTATATCCTTGGTATCTTCACTTATATTTTGCATTACTCAACTGTGCATTCTGAGACCGAAGGCCCGTACTTTTATACAATGTACATTTATACAATGGAATAAACTCCCTAGCCACATATATACAGCAGACTCGCTCGAATCCTTCAAAACCAAGGTCTCGAAGTTCGAGAACTCCAGACTAAAGTAACCCACACAGCCTTCACGAAAACACGCCTATATAATTTTGACCCCCTTAAACCCCAATTTTATATAGCAAAACTGGGGTTTACAGGGGTATACATTATTTTTATTATTTTGCTAAACACCGTAGAATGTGGGTACTCGTTAGAACCGCCTCGCCGAGGCGGTTCTAACGAGTACCCACAATCTATGTTTTGAGAAAAAATAGGAAAACTATCAGAATTTTTTTATCTGAAAATTTTCCTTTTTTTGGTTGTAAAATTTTCAATATATTTGAATAGGCGTGTTTTCGTAATGGAATATTTTCTATCTCTTTGTCTTTCTCTGTCTTTACTTCCTTCCTTCTTTCCTTACCTCTTATCCGACTCATCTTTTTCGTTTGTTTCCCCTTACAGTATAACCTCAATGGCTCGAACACGG
Organism: Anodontia alba; assembly: GCA_964016985.1. NCBI lineage: Eukaryota > Metazoa > Mollusca > Bivalvia > Lucinida > Lucinidae > Anodontia > Anodontia alba. The sequence continues at coordinate 4,888 of CAXHKG010000149.1, forward strand.
ATGGCTCGTTTACCGTGGAAGATTCGAACTCTTTTTCAGTCCCTACAAAATTCTTCCAATAGCTAAAGAAAACACATATTTAGGGATTTTTTCTTATTTTATCATGGAATTGTATGTTGTGTGTACTCATTAGAATCGCCTCATCGAGGCTCGAACTACCTATGTTTCGAACAAATTTCCATGGTCCCAAAGATGTTCGAGCCATTGAGGTTCGACTGTATTTTCCAGTCTCGCACTCAACTGATGATAATCCTCAAAGCTGAGGGCATGCCAATATACTGGCAAAAGCAAAGCAAAAACAAAGCTTAGTTTGGCAAGACCTGTGACTTCAACCCCATTTGCACAGAACTTTGAATAGGACATTCACACTTTGCTTGCAGAATCATCTGATACTTTAGATTTGTACGGTTATGTTTATATTTTTAGAATACTGGATTAACCCTCAATATTCAGACATACCAGCTTAAATACTGTCGAATGAGTGGACACGGTGCAAGCCCTGATCATGTTCTGTGGAGTTTTATCTGGGTCTACATGCACTGTTCGCACAGGCCTATCTATCCCCATGCATAGGGTAAATACGATATCTTAATGGATGATATTACTGATCTGACTGTGCATATGCTAGGCCATATAATTACGACCCTACCAAACTGGAGTTCTATATACTTAGATCGATGTCGGACTGTTATCTGCCCGACTGGATTCCTGCTGAGCCGATAATTGTCCAATATGGATTTGTCGAATGCTAACTGGGTATTTTCAACATCTATCAAATAATTCCATTGCTATCAATAAGGTAGAAAACAAGGTCAACAGAGAAGACTCTGATCAGACTTCACGGATGTGTAAAGTGACATCAGTGTTTGCTATTCTCGAATGCAAAACAAACAAATTAAAAGTGTATAGAATTAGGAAATTTAACATATACACTGCTGTTGGCCTATTCAGCGCACTTAAGGATTTGAGCTGAATTTAAAAAATGTTCGCTAGACCAGTTTTAATTTTTAAATGTACTAGAACGAAGAATAATTTATTATAAATAAAACAAGTTTATTTTCATTTAATGTCTTCTTCAAATTTAGCAGATAATAATTCCCGTCAACTTCATCACCCCCTTGTTTGTGTGTCATAAAAAATGTCTGCCAATGTCGCGCACCTGTTGAAATTTTGCCTGTTGCCTTGGACATAAAGAATGTTTTTAGATTAAAGATGCATTTCTATGATCACTAATCAATTCAGAATATATTTGTGCCATTTTCACTGTTCACAGTTACAGTTTACAGATTTTTAAACGCTGCCAGGCAACTGAGTCACATAGAGGCAGCGCCAGATAAATCTGGATTAGTTTTACTGGACTACTGGGTTGGCTTGAAACGGTGCCTAGTTATAGTTCATAACTAGGTCACCTCGCCCAGACACGGGGTGCGTGCACATCCAGACATCGTGCGTGTCCAGACCTCGTGCGAGAGTAGTAGTCCAGTCTGGAAGTTGCAGAATTTTGACGATCGGCCGAAAAGTTTGAGCTTTTAATCTCGTACCTAATGCATGTCAATTCCGACTGCATGGTGCATTAGGTACTCAGCTCGAGTCGTGCTAAGGTTTCAGTCACTAGCCGAGGAAGGGAATCGCCGGAGGGGTGTCCTCACCCCGGCTGCCGAGAGGGTGTCCTCACCCTGGGCGCTGATAGGGTGTCCTCACCCATGTTAATGAAGAAAGTAGGGTGTCCTCACCCATGATCCAGAAGGGTGTCTTCACCCTAGTCTCTAGCGTGGTTCTATTCTAACGAACTGGTACTCCCCCCTTGGGTCGCCGCAGGAACGCTCTAGGAAGCCAAACCAGGATATGATGTTCGTCTGTGGCTTTCCTGATTTGGCTAGTTCTTCTATCTTGGTGTAGAACTCTTCGTGGTGGTACTTTGACGTCGGTCCCTTGATGAACAGCCAATCTTTCTTCCATGTTCTGTGTAGGAAGTATGCTGGTAGATCTATGTTCATCTTCTCATCTTCTTCAGGGATTCTTTGAGCCTTGATTATCGCGACGTCAAGACCATGGAGCTTGTTACTTAGAGCGTCCTGTAGGTCGTACTTCTCGTGGATAGGGTACTCTTCCTCGTAGTGGTACGAACAGTATTGGATCGGGCGGTCTGGTGCTGGAGACTCTTTCCTGGCTTTCTTCGGAGGCGGTGTCACGGGAGACGCTGGTGCTGGTACTGGTCTGTTGATAGTTGGCGATGCGATGATGGTAGCTGTAGTCTTGTAGCGTGGTCTGGTGATCTGGTGCGGCGTCTGTACTGTAGTCTGTGGTGGTGGTGGTAGCGTCTCCCTCTCTATCTGCGTCGGTTCTCGGCGTGGCGGTCTTCTAGCAGGAGCGGGCTGGCGAGACCACTCGCCAGCAGGGTGTGCAGGCTGCCTCCTGCTTTCAGCCCCCTTCTTGTAGATTCTAGGCGTTGGTAGCTTCTTATGAAAGGTTAGTTCAACCCGAACTAAATCCTTTCCGTCGGACATCATCCAGAGTGGGGAGCCGACAAAATTGTACTCGCTCAGAGCCCTGAGGAGTACACCAGGCATAACTGAATCGGACATGGTTATTCGTTATTTAGCGATGTTCACACTTCGAAGGTCGAAAGTGGAATGTGTGGGGTCACTGTTCACACTGACAAAACCACCTTTTAAATTTCACGTTCAGGGAAAAGGGTCCCTCGGTTTTAGTGAAAACAACATTTTCCTCATTATTTTGAAATAAACTCCTGATTCCCCATGCAAATTGTAATGGCCATGTACCTTTTAATATGTTTCATCACATACGCCCACAAAATGATACTTTGGGATTTTTTGGGAGAAAATATTGGAGTGAGCAGCATTGGCAGATGCGCCACATTAGGCTACACGGCTGTAAATCTGGGCGTCTTTTGAGAATCAGATTTTTTACTGGTGATACGTCAAATGACATTCACTTTCCGGGATTCATTCAACAGGATGAGCCACCTTTTTATTTACTACGTAGGCTAATTTATGCCTTTTGATGAGGCACACCCGAAGAGAGCCAGTGTCTCGGACCTAATAATACATATATTGGGTCCAAGGCCAGTATATAAAATTTCTACAGTTTTTAGATAAAGGTTTGGTCCGCCCCATAGCATGTTGGGTTCAGGACAACTCGGCTCAAAGACATGTTTACCACCATCATATTTTAATTCAAAGTCCCTTATGTAATAACAGTCTTGATTGATGTAGTTTATAACATAATGTTCTGGCACAGGCTCGCGGGCACAAGCTTAAATTTCGTATTATCTGTCTTTTAATAGTGGTAAATTCCCGTACATTGCCAGGACCTTTTTTTTTTGTCTTATGCGGCTTTTCGGTCCTTTCTGGTGCTTAGGTGCCTCTCTAAAAATACTTTACCAGTCAAATCGACTTTGACTTCCTTTTCCGGTTGCAAACGAGAAAACGGTAATGAAAAATGTGATATCACTTACTTATCCGGCCAGTTTATTTACATCTAAGAGGCATATGATGTAAAGCAATTTCCAGCCAATTCTTAGATCGTTTTCCTTCCATACTGAGCGAAGGATTTGCTTTCAATATCCTTCGAATTTAATAACCATTCACAAATAAAGTGCCATCGTTTCAGATGGGCCGAACTGCAGTGAGGACTGCCAGCCCAGGGAGAAAAAAGTGTGATTCGGTAAACTGACCAACTCGACATGACCTTAATAATGTTGACTGGCCAGTCTGGGCCGTTGAAACTCGAACCAAATCAAATGAGATTGGCCCGAATTCCTCAACCTGAATGTTTACATTGGACACCATCTGACCTCCATGAATCTAGAATCATTGGGAGATCTCTCTTTCATTTCATACTGCAGCTGGCCTCGGTGGCTCAATTGGATGCGCGTCCAACTGGAGACCAGGTCGTGGGTTCGATCCCCGCCGAGGTTGGCAACATTCTTTCATGGAGATTGATCATATAATTTATTCTATGGACATTCTCTCCCTTCCACTGTTTCAAGAAAGGTAGTTTTCAGTTTCTGGAGTATGAACTGGTTAACCGCTTGGAGGACTAAGCCTGCCCAGTAAAAGTGTGGTTAGGTAAACTGACCGCGCTCAACATGACCCCATTGGGATGACTGGGCCGTAAAACCTCAACACAAACAAACATTGCAGCGACCTTTTCAGAGTATAATGCTAGGAAGCTGACAGTCATTTCAAACTGTCTAGCGTATTCATTCATTCTACTGTTACTGCAGTTGATTGTGTTTTGAGCATTACTGACAACTTTATATATTTGGTCTCGGCACCATGATTCACATAAAATTTTAATGAATCTGTTTCACTACCCTTTGGTCTGTCTTAAAATTATTGATAGTAGGCACAGTTTGATCTGGGTCTACACTGTTTGTTCAAACATACTAGTCTAAATAGTTAGCATAAATATAAATATGATACCACAAATATTATCCTAGCAACATTTTTTTAATTATGAGAGAGAAAATAAAAAAAATAGGTTTCACCAAGAGAATTAGATACGGCAGTGTTACCTCTAGACACATATTTTTTTTTGTTTGGGCTATGGGGCCTGTTAAAGTTCTACATCTTCATAATTCTAACTTGGGCCATATAGAAAAATATGTATGCTTCCGGTTACACTGAATTTCAAAATAGGGATGGTAGGTTGGAAAATATTTTTATTTTGTTAAAAGTTTTTATATGGCGTTAATAGGATATCAATATGGCTGATCAGGGAAATCCCCCCCCAAAAAACCTTATAAAACTTAAGGGTCTGTGGTGAAAGATTAGGCACAGTCAGATAACCTGAAACGCACACTTTTTTATTTTAGGCCTTACCCCAGCACGTACACACATGCAAACATGTTGGTGAAAGGCACTAGTAATGAACCATTTTGAAAGAAATGAACCGTATTTACCCTAAGTATTGGGACACATTATTTTACCATATTTGCCATGAAATTTAAAACAGTCCCTTCTACTACCTCTTGATGTGTCTAAATATTGCTGTGTGTATGGCAAACAGTAGACCCTGATCAGATGCCACATTCTGCAGCAACTGATCTGGGTCTACACTGTTCACTAAGGCCTAGCTCTCCTAATACTTAAGGTTATTACGGTGTTTTTAAAAATATGAGATATGATGTAGATTTTAGCCTGTCGAGAAACAAAAATGCTGTAGTACTGTTCTTTACATTTCAGCAACCATGGCTCCCAAAAGGAATAACATGATCCCAAATGGGCATTTCCATAAGGATTGGCAGCTCCGTGTGAAAACATGGTTCAATCAGCCCATGCGCAAAGCAAGGCGCAGGAAGAATCGAATGAAAAAAGCAAGAGCTATCGCACCAAGACCAGTAGCTGGTCCATTGAGGCCAATTGTAAGGTGTCCAACCTTCAAATATAACACAAAAGTCCGTGCAGGAAAGGGATTTACATTGGAAGAACTTAAGGTAAGAACACAGCATTAGATATTATATAGCTCCAGATAAGGTGGATTTTTAACCACAAAGTACAGGGCTCAGTTGTTCAACGCTAACGATGTCGTTAGTTAACGATTCGTTAAAAAATTTACATCGAGTGATACGCAAATATGCTGAAATTTTTTGCTGAAAAAATGTGAGTAGCTTTTGCAGTGCAAAAGCTACTCACATGTTTTCAGCAAAAAATTTCAGAATATTGTATATTGAATCCGCTTAAACAGTTAACGAAATGACCCTTAACGAGCTCGTTAAGCTAATGACGCTTTGAACAACCGGGCCTTGATATTTTTCTTCTTTCTGAGCCATAGCTTGATAAGATATTTTTTCAGTCCAAAAGTACATTTATTGATATTTTTCTTATTTCTCCACATATAGAGAGGCACTTGTAATGAGTACACTCAACATGTTTTCATGGAGAAATATGAAAAATATTTGCCTGATACACCCTCTTATCTAGACCTATATGTTTCTCCATGAAAACAGACGTTGTTGTGCTCGTAAGAAGCACCTCAAATAGGCTTCTAATGAGTACCTGTGCAACATAAGTTTTTGTAGAGAAGAAAAATATTTACCTGTTACTGTCTCTTATCTGGAGCTGGCCTCGGTGTTTCACTGCACGTCTGGTAACAGGAGGTTGCAGATTTGAACTTGGGGCTCTGGAAAACCGGAAAATAGCCGGTCTGGACCAAAAAAAAAGAATCTCGGACCGGTTTCAAACACCTAAAAACACTAATAAAACAGGTTTGTGCCTTGAAACCCATTTTTTCCCTAACCAACCTATTTTCATGAATCAATGATGCCTAAAAAATCACAAACAGTCAAGTCTTCCCAAACTGGTAATATCCACACACCTTTTAAATGCGATATTATGGTAGTTAAACGGCTCTAAACAGTCATTTGACATGTATATTGGAGAGGTCAGATGAATAACAGCAACCTACAGCAACACAAATTTATTACGTCATTATCGAAACATTGTCAGAAAATCAACACTTCACTGTCCTTTTTGCGGTAAACATGGGATTAACACGAATCATCAGTGATGGTAGTTTGTAATTAATCCGTTTGTGTGACACGTGTGAGACTGAAAAAACCAGATGCAGTCGGCTTGCCCAAAAGATCAAAGGTCGTTTTAATCCCAACTGAGAGTGATTAAAGAATGCACCGCTTCATAGCACCTGTTTTCTTCCTCTTCTTTTTTTTTTTCAACACAGTTTGCGGTTTGTTGGTCCCAGATTTGATAGATTAATTCCCAAACCGTGTAGGTCCTGATCAGATGTCACATACAATGGTGTCTGATCTGGGTGTTATTGTTTGTTTTTTTTGGGGGTTTTTTTTTGACGGCCGTAACATGCGTGTGTTATTCAGGGTTGATTTCACAGTAAAAATAAGTAATGCACCACTTGCGCTAGACAGAGATTGGACGGTGCTTAAAATATAAGCAGTCTTGTCAGACATAGAAACACCGAAAACTGCAAAACCGCTTGTGGCGCGGGCCTTTTTTATTAAACCTGATTTGGTCCATAAAATTCGTTTCGTTCCATCTTTCTGATTCTTGCCATCTTCGCGCTTACACACAAGATGGGAATCGGTTGTAACAGAAATAACAACAAAATCGTCCGTTTTATTTTTTTTCTCTTCTTTCTTTTTATATACCTGACTATTTATTGATGACACCAGCTTTGATCATCCTTGTTGTACCGGGATTTCCGTGATATAACGGAGTTGAGGTGTATTATTTAAAAGGATTTATAGGACTGTCAATGTATTGTCATTAGTTTTCGTGACAGGTAATATTATATTTTCACTTTGGAAATTGGCTCATTGATGACATCATCGTCATCGGCTGGACCGATTCAGATTTCAGAATTTCGTGAGCCCTGTTTGAACTCCCACTGGATAGGTAACATTCTTTCTTGGAGATTTGATCATTATGTATTTTCTAGGGTCATTTACTCTTTCCGCTGATTCAGGAAGGGCATATGTCAGTTTCTGGCAACAGAATGTGCACAATACTGGTTAACTGCTTAGAGGACTGAGCCTGCCCAGTAAAAGTGTGGTTAAGTAAATTGACTGCAATTGACATGACCCATTGGGCTATCAGGGCCGTAAAACCTCAACACAAAGCTCTTTAGAGCTATCAGGTAAGATGCTTTTATTTTTTTTCTTAGGGTTTTCCATGAAGCATAACTATTATCATTATGACCCCAATTTTTATCCCCATTTTTTTTTAAAAGCAATGGGAATATTGTGAACTCCTCCATTCATCTGTCTGTATATCCGTTCAGGCAAACATCTAAGGTTTAGGGGATATTTTGAATATGAGGTATTCTGAGGTTTATTTTGTTTGAAATACATTAGCTAGCCCCTAAACGCAAACGGATAGCCCCTAAATCCCTATGGAAATCCCCTAAACTTGTAATGTTAGAATGTCCGTCATCTTCTCCTAAACCATTGGGCAGAATTCTACTAAACTTACTATATCACTTCCCCTTACGGTAAGGGTGTGTGAGAGTAGCATTTTTCTGTCCATCTGTCATCAGTCAGTTTGTCTCATATTCCTTCAAAACCATTGGGCGGAATTCTACCTAACCTGCTACACCACGTCCCCTCATGGTAAGGGTGTGTGAGAGCAACATTTTTTTTTCTGTGCAACTGTCCATGCATCCATCCATCTCTCAGTCCCCGTCTCCTCCAAAACCAATGGGAGGAATTCAACCAAACTTGCTACATCACTCCCTCATGGTAAGGGTGTGGGAGAGCAACACTTTTTTGTTCATCTGTCCCGACTGTCTGCCCTCTGTCCATCTCTCCATCACGTTATCTTTTCCTAAACCACTGAGTGGAATTTAACCAAACTTGCTACATGACCTCCCCTCATGTTAAGGGTGTTGGAGAGCGACTGTCCCTCTGTCATGCTATTAGCAACATTAGCAATGAACGTGGGGATTTGCGATAACACACCATCGACTGAGCATTCTGGTTTAAATTTGTGCCCATAAAATATTAGGGCATCTATTCATTTGTATATGTAAGGGGACATAATTCCTCAAAATATTTTTCATGTATATTTTCTTTTGGGGACAAAGAGAACACATTTTCTCTATGAAATTATATAATGCTCATGAGATGTGCCTTGCTAAGAAGCTTCCAATTAGTACAGCACAACCTCTTTATAACACTATTGTTGGGGTCTATAGCATAAACCATGTTAGTTAAACAACCGTATCATATTCAAACAAAAATGTATATATATATTAATATAATCTATATATTTTTTTGGATCCATCTTTGAACCATATTATATTCAAACTGTGTTATAATGAACCATGTTATAAAGAGGTTGTAGTGTACCCACAAAGTAAGTTTCCATGGAGAAATATGAAAAATATTTATTTGGACGCATCTCATATTTAAGGTTATTAAATTAAGTACAAGTTTTTGGGGTGGTTGGGCGAGGCAAAGGTGTTGTGTATTTTATATCACCGGAAGCCCAACTGAGATTGGCTTACTGTTGGGCAAGGCAGGTAAGGGTAGAGGGGGAATGTTTCTATTTCTTCTTTTTCACTTTCATTCATTTTCCTCTTTCTCCCCTGTCCCTCTCTTTTATCTCTACTAGATTTTCTATCTCTCTTCTCCCTTCCTATGGTAGATGATACATAATGACCCACAAGGGTTAACATGTCATTAAACTCCAATCAAGTATGAGTTTATAACCATTTTGTGTTTTACAAAAAGCCTTATTAGGATTTGTGCTGCTAGCTAAACCTTTACCACTGTCTTGACTACTTCAGCAGACAAAAAATTGATATTTTATTATTTTTCCCAGAAAATATTTCAAAATATTTTGTTATCTGCTGAAAATTTTATCCAGGGCCCAGTTGTTCAAAATGTCATTAGCTTAACAAGCTTGTTAGTGGTCAAAATGCTAACTAACTTAACTATATTCCAGTAAGTACAATACTAAATTCACAGGTATTATTGCTGAAAAAATGTGAGCAGCCTTTGCTTTTGCAAATGCAAAAGCTACTCAATTATTTCAGCAAAAATTTTAGTGTATATGCTATATATTTAATGATAAAAGTTTTACAGGTTCGTTAACTAATGGCATCGTTAGTTTTGAACAACTGGGCCCAGAGTGCTAAGAGTTTAGAGGAATATATACACTTTCAGGAGACAGGCAAAGTTCTGTCAAAATTGTTTGTCCCTCTTGAACAGTTATCTGAACTAAGAGAAAAAGCTTTTCTCCCCACAGGGAAGCAAATTATTTCTTTTAACATAGATCCCTTTTCATAGAAAGGCTTTGTAGGCAAAAATCAGACAGGAATCACAAAAGGTTGGGTGATTCCATTGTGTTCCCACAAGATATTGTTTGGTGCTAAAATAACAAAATGGGTTTTTCCGCCTTTGGCACATTCTAAATGCTCAGGTTTTAAAATCTGGTGTGTGCAAATGGTTGAAAAATGAAAGTTGTGAGGCTTTTCTGGCTCAACAGTGTGTCATCTCATAATTTTGAGTGGTGTAGCTTTTCATTGATGGGTTTCCGTTGATGAATTTTATGTGTAAATTTACCTGTATCTGCAGGTAGGGTTAGCGTTCACAGTGGTCTCTGTCTCCATATATTGATTATTCATTCTCTGCACTAAACTGACAGTTTGCATGGTTTTCTTGATAAAATGGCTTTCCCATCTTTCCCATCAGTTATGTCTGGGCAAAATGGTAAAACATATTGCTGATTTCAACAAAAACAAGATTGCTTCATTTTGTCTGGTGCTAACATGACTAAACTCCATCTACGTGAATTCAGTATGACAGCTGAACATCCGGACAAAATTCGTTAGATTGTCTGACAAAAATTTGTTTGGTACGGCAAAAATTCTAAGATTTTCAAGTAAATTTTAATCATCTCCACTAAAACATACATTTTTGGTAGGTACTTGTTAGAAGCACCTCAAGTAGGGGCTTCGAAAGAGTGCTCTTAACATATGTTTCATATCAACAGATAAGGTGCTTTACATCTGAAAAATGCTGATATCTTTCTTATTTCTCCACAAAAACTTACATTGTGGTACTCATTAGAAGTGCCCGGCAAGGTGCTTCTAATGAGTACTCACATCATACGTTTTTATAGAGAAATAGGAAAAATATTTTGTGGATACCCCCTCTTATCTGTTGCTATGATGTTTTTGTGATGAAAAAAAAAAAAAAAAAAAAAAATCAAAACCTATCAGATGAAAATAGCACATACAGATGGTATTTTTCAGGCTGCAGGTATCTACAAGAAACAAGCCCTGACCATTGGAATCGCTGTTGATCACCGCCGAAGAAATCGGTCGATGGAATCCCTTCAGCAGAATGTACAGAGACTGAAGGAATACAAGTCTAAGTTAATCCTCTTCCCTAAGAAACAGAGCAAACCAGCCAAGGGTGATGCTACTGTAAGTCATAATTCTGTTGATATGTTGCTATGTATCATCACTGTTATATATTTATGTACAGACCAAGGGGACTTGTTAAGGATGAGTATTTGGTGATAATTCTAGGATAATTTTTCTGATTTCTCCATAAAAACATATGTTGTGAGTACTCATTAGAAGTGCCTCATTGAGGCGCTTCTAATGAGTACTCACAACATATGTTTTTATGGAGAACTGGTGAAAATTATCCCAGAATTATCACAAATACTAGTCTTTAAGTCCTCTGAGACACATAGCATGAGATACGATTGGGTATCCACTATCCACATAGTAATTTTCTAATTTCTCCAAGAAAACGGGTTGGTACTCATAAGAAGTGCCCCAGTACCAATAACATGCTTTTCATGGAGAACTCAGAAAATTATTGGTACCTTTTATGTGAAAAAAAAAACAACCCTACCTTATCTGTAGCTATGTAGACAGGAAATGTCTTTGATAGCTGTTTAGCTGAAAAAAAGAGTTGAATCCAAAAATCTACAGGGGAAATGCAGATGCAATCACAGTGCTCCAGCTAGGATTTTAGGGCAGAGGGGTGCCGGGTAGGGCACTTTCTGCACGGTCATACAAAATGAGGGCACCATGTGTCATGTGATATGCTAAGTATCATTAATGCCATGTTACAAAATATAATCCCATTCCACAAAAAATGCCTCAGACTAGAATACACATAAAACTGACCTTTATACATTGATAACTTTTTTAATTTTTGTCCGATTTTCATGAAAATTTCAGCAAAACATATGGCTTAATGTCTGGAGTTGAAATAAGGCGTAGGGCAGCTTCAGAAGGACAGAGGGGCAGCAGGAAAGGGCAAGAGGGGCGGCCTGCCCCTCTATATAGGGCTAGCTGGAGCACTGATTCAGAATTTATCAGACTGCCAGTATGCAGTCTGAACAGGGTAATCTAGGCCTTTGTAGGGTTCAGTCTAGGCTGTGTTTTATACCTATTTTTGCATACAAGCAGACGGCCATTGTTGTGATTGGCAGTTTAAGGGTTAAAAGTCCTAGTGAGGATCATGTGTAAAGCAGAGATGTGGTGAGGTCCTCTGTTAGTTCTTATAAACTTGTGACATGAAAAAATGATTACTTTTCAAGTTTGTAGACGGCATTATCAGATCAGCCTGCGCATGGCGAGGCTTGTCAGGAAGTTTGTTAGATATTGCAGAATAGGTACAGAGTTCTCGGAAACGCCGAATCCGGCGTATTTTTACGCCTATTTTTGCTTTTGTACGCGTAAAATTTCCTTCCGAGGATTCTCATTTACGCTTAATTGCCGCCGGACATCCAAACTGAACTTCAAAGGCGTACCGCGGACTTCCGAAATTTCTTTTGTCCGTCGAAATCGATACCCGAGATGTCCAAAAATTGTCAAAAAGCCCGCCCACTTTTAATGAGTTGTATGATGTTTGCCCCGCCTACTTATTGGAAATTCGCTACCTGTGTTGACTGAGCTTTAAGGACGTCCCACTTCCCGCTTGCGGGAGTTTTATTGACATCGGTGTCAAGCGTCGCGGCACCCTTTTGATGGCTGCGTGACCACTGTGTGTATTTGTCACGCGTGCTGAGTTGATTAATTGATGTTTATATAATTAAACTTTCTTCTGCGACACCCGAAAATATTCGGTGAAATTATATGAAGTCATTATTATTTTTAAATATTCACGTCTTAAAATCTTAAATTAATATTTTGCTAAGAACGTGTGTCGTCTGAAAACACCTCAACACTTCCGGGAGTTACCGAGTGAAATTGAATAAATAAATAACAATTATGCACAGAACGCAAATTTAAATCTATTCGAATTTAGAAGCTTATGTTTGTCATGACAACAAAAGCAATTTTTCAAATGAGAAGAAAACATATTTTTCGTCAAAATTTCGGAAAACCCGTTTCTAAATTCGTAGCCTTGTTCCGGTTGCGCTGTTTACCAGCGCGGAAAAGACGAAAAGTAAGTATAAATATAGGCGAATTGCGATGGTTTTGCTTGCTATTCTCCGCGAACGAACGTATTGCTGTTGGTAACTCATCGAGAGCTGCCTTTTATTTGTTTGTTGTTGCACGAGTCGGCGCCGTTTTCCCGCAATTTTTGTGAAGTAAGCAACTCGCTCGTGTTGATCAGCTTCAATCCGAGCAAATATTTCATTAAATACATTTCTGCAAAATAATTTCAGCATAGTTTGTTTTTAAGAAAACATGTTTTGGGTGTTTTCTCTTATGTATTTTCTTTTCTTTTTTTCTTTCTCTGGGCTTTGAAACGAACGCTAAGTTGGACCAATGTTGGTGCTTTCTATAAGGTCCGACATACAAGTACAGACTTTCCAAAAAGATGCGATCGAATTTTAATAAGCGACAAGAATATGTTTAAAATACATCTAAGAGAAGTGTATATCATGATGATTCTGTGTGACACTGAATTAAGAACCTACTAAAGAAAGTGCAGGTTGCCGCAGCAGGGAAAAAAGTGGGACTTCCTAGTTTTTCCTGTGGGACTTCCACATTTGAGGGGTAGGAAGTCTGGGACTTCCTGAGTCTGGAAGTTAATGGAAGTCCTGTCACTATTTCCTAAGCCCCAAAAGCTTTTGGATCCTTACCAGACACTCAGTGGTCAAGGTTAATAGTTGAAAAATGAAGTTGTCCAGACAATGTCCTTAAATATTAAGTTTTCATATTTAGCCGAAAACTCCAAGTTTTCTAGGTCAAACTCCTATTTTTCAATTTTAACTCCAACTTTTCTCAGAGATGGATTCTTAAACTCCTGCTTTCAAAATCCTAGTGAGAACTCTGAGGTATCTCAGAATTCTATATAGGAGGGTTATTAACAAAAATATTTTTTTAATTTCTCCCTAAAAACATTCTTTGTGGGTATTTATTATTAGACATGCTTGTAATGAGTATCTACAATATATATTTTCATGGAAAAAAGAAACAAAACAAAAAAACAAAAAATGCACGAAAACATACCTATATAATTTTGACCCCCTTAAACCCCACTTTTATATAGTAAAACTCGGGTTTACAGGGTTATACATTATTTTTCTTATTTCTGCTCAAAAACATAGATTGTGGGTACCCACATTCTATGTTTTGAGCAGAAATATGGAAAATATCTGAATTTTTATCTGAAAATCTTTATTTTTTGGTGGAAAAAATTTTCAGTATATTTGTATAGGCTCGTTTTTGTAATGAAAAAAAAAAACAGTTCTTTTTATACCCCCGCCATAAGGGCATATAGTGTTACCCCTTGCAATAGTATCATTGTATGTTTTTTGTGGAGAAATAGAAAAAAGTATCTGGACATTCCTAATCTAGATTTATGAATTATTAAGGAAAGACAGAAGCCTTGAACAGAGCTTATTACGAAAACACGCCTATTCAAATATATAGAAAATTTCACCTCCATAAACTGAGTTTTCAGATAAAAACTCAGATATTTCTTTCATATTTCTGCTCAAAACATAGATTGTGGGTACTCGTTAGAACCGCCTCGGTTCTATGTTTTTGAGCAGAAATAAGAAAAATAATGTATACGCCTGTAAACCCCAGTTTTACTATATAAAAGTGGGGTTTAAGGGGGTCAACATAATATAGGCAAGTTTTCGTGATGTGATATCGGGCAGATTCAGAGAGGAAATGGGGGTTCACTTGTAATCCCATTGACAAATTTCATTTTCATGAGAAATTTTGGATAAATTTGGGATGTCATCTTTACCCTAAATATTAACACTCCATATTCTTTACCATCTCTTCAAGTCCATTTTAATGCCTGTGAATATATGTTAACCAATCACAACAATTATTGTCTGCTTTGTCATCTGCTTGTGATTTTAAAAGTCATTTTTGCAAATAGTGTGGACCCAGATCAGACTGCTCCTCTAGGATGCAGGTTTTCTTGGCATTTTAAGGGTTAATTTGCTGGGTGAGTGACAAACATTGTAGACCCTGATCCGACACCACATTTTGTGGCATCTGATCTGTCTACACTGCTCAGGCCTGTTCAAATACATAGAATAAGTATGATGATTTATACATAGAATAAGTATGATAATTTATACATAGAATAAGTATGATAATTTATACATAGAATAAGTATGATAATTTATTGAAATAGAGCCCCCTCAGAAATCATCCTGAATCTGCCCCAGGATGTACATGCTGACTAGGGCAGTTGCAGTTTGCATATGACCTTTTTATCACCTTATGCTTTTTATTTTACAGGAAGAGGAAAGAAAAGTAGCCACACAGCTGGTAGGCTCTGTGATGCCAATTAGAAATGTATTTAAAGCAGAAAAGGCGAGAAAGATTACAGATGACGAAAAGAAATACAATGCCTTCATTGTTCTCAGGCAGGCTCGTGCTAACAAGAGACTGGCAGGTTACAGAGAAAAGAAAGCAAGAGAAAAGGCAGAAGAAAATATTCCATCAGCCAAAGACAAGAAGAAATAGACTTGTGTCTTTCCTTTGTTGTACAAATAAAATAATGCTGGGGATATTGTCTTAATTCTTATTTGTTAACTGGATAGAAATTGTTGATAAGGCATAGCAACAGATAAGGCGCTTTTTTCATCCGAAAAATGCTGATATCTTTCTTATTTCTCCACGAAAACGTGTTGTGGGTACTCATTAGAAGCACCTCTGCGAGGCACTTCTAATGAGTACCCACAACATATGTTTTCATGGAGAAATAAGAAAAATATTATACGGATACCCCCTCTTATCTGTAGCTATGATAAGGGCATCAGAAGCATCCATATGGCTGGGGTTTGCATTTCTGACTTCAGACCATGAAGTCCTGGAATGTAATTCCAATGAAGGTGAAATTCATCTCATGACTGTGTTGCTCTTTATTGCAAACTTATCAAAGGGCCTTTCATTATCTCTGCTTCACCATCTTGATATGACTTGTTTAATATTGAAAGAGACCTAAAACACGGAGTCGAATAACCGCTTATCTCAAAGTGAAAATCTGGTTCCAAACCCAAACATGAAAAATCTAACAACAGGTAAAAAAAATATTGTGGAAAAGAGGGGAAATTGCTTCTAAGGAGCAATTTCTCCTCTTTTCCACAATGTTTTCAATATATAACTTCAAGAGTCCAGTTACACATATTTGTTAAATGTGATTGTTCGAATTATTTTTTCCTCAATTCTGCAAATCTGATATGTCGAGGTACGGATACCTCTTAAGTATTTCAGAGAGTCCCTTGGAATTCGAAATAACAAGAGTCGACTGTATTAAGAAGGGTATTCACCATGGTTACCCAAAGTGAGAATTGGGATAGACTGGCCTGAGCAAACGATATACCATACATGTAGATGCAGAATCTGCACCAGAGGATAAGTTGAGAGGGAGTATTTGGTGATAATTCAGGGTTCATACACGTCAGGGAAATGTCAGGGAAATTAAAAGTTTTTCAAAGTCAGGGAATTGTCTGGAAATTCTGTGATGTGTCAGGGAAAAATGAAATTTTGCAAAGGAATTTTACATTTCAGCCTGATGAAGGCTGGATGTTTGGTCCCGATGTATCTTTTTTGCTAAATTCATAAAAAACCGGCCTCGGTGGCTCAGTTGGATGCGCCGTCCGACTGGAGACCAGGAGGTCACGGGTTCAACTCCCGCCGAGGTCGGCAACATTCTTTCGTGGAGATTGATCATGAAATATTTTCTACGGTCATTCTCTCCCTTCCGCTGATTCAAGAAGGGCAGTTGTCAGTTTCTGGCGAAAGAATGTGCACAATACTGGTTAACGGCTTAGAGGACTAAGCCTGCCCAGTAAACGTGTGGTTAGGTAAACTGACCGCGCTCGACATGACCCCATTGGGTTGACTGCCCGTAAAACCTCAACACAAACAAATTCATAAAATTTTCGGCTCCAGTACTGTCAGGGAAATTTGAATTTGTGTCCGGGAATTGTCAGGGAATTTTTGTCAGTCCTAAATGTATGAACCCTGTAATTCTGCGATAATTTCTCCAGGTCTCCATTAGCTAGCACGTCTAATGAGTATGGTAAATGTTCTAAAATTTCGCACACCACCGTTTCTGACAAAATGTTATATGCAAACAGTGCTGAACCAGATCAGAAGCTCCTACAGGAGCAGCCTGATCAG
>CAXHKG010000151.1:0-21711 GCA_964016985.1 Anodontia alba
TATACATTATTTTTCTTATTTTTGCTCAAAAACATAGATTGTTGGTACTCGTTAGAACTGTCTTGCCGAGACAGTTTTTTATCTGAAAATTTTCAGATTTTGGAGCTGAAATTTTCTATATATTTGAATAGGCTTGTTTACATAATGATACCGCATTTACTCAAAATAATCTGTATCATAACTCTTCACCATAGTATCTCAATATTTGGAACAGTTCATATACTTACTAATGTTATCTGCTCTTCAACATTTTTCTTTCAGTATGCTGAAGCAGCTTCTTTCCACTTGCTCATAAAAAAGGATCAGTTTCCAAACTCTAAGATAACTTTTACACATATACAATAAATGTCCTAAAATTTCAAACACCAAAGATCCAAATGTCATATGCAAATAGTGAAGACTCAGATCGGAGTCTGATCAGAGTCCACACTGCCATTCCACTAAGTATTTTAAGAAACAACTGCATAAAAAGTAAAGTTTTAGCTAAAAAAGTTGGAATAAAGTGTTTGGAATTTTAGGACATTTACCGTAATTTCAACCATGTCATATTTTCACAACATTTGTAATACCTGTACACCTGCAGGCTCCAACCACTTTGAAACACACAGTCATATTTTAATGTTCATTATGTTCCAGTATGTGAGAACTACCTAGACATTTTAAAACTGAATCATTTTATTTCACCTTATGTCTCTAATCTAAGTAACATTTTTTTTAAAATATCATAGAAAAAAGCAGTCATGTAGGGTTGATTCACATTTCTCATCAGATTCTGTAGGGCATAGTTACATATGCAAGAAATTTGCAGAATGCCTATGTCACGACTGCTTCAATGCTGAATGGGCTGACTAAACATTATTCAGCCACGCATGAAAAGTAGGTCAAGGTCAGTAACTGTTGATAGCAGTGGGCAGAGTGCATCATGAATTGTGTGTGTATAAAGTTTCATTAGCCTAGAGGCCTTGGTGTTTGAGGAATGGGGCTTAACACTCGGACATTGTTAACAGCAACAGAAACTCATCCCTACCCAGTCAGCATTCTACATAAATCTATATCGGGCCGTCATCGGCCCGTCAGGGTAGCTGACGGGCCGATGACGGCCCGATGTAGATTTACGTAGAATGCTAGCTGGGTATGTCACTCCTGCTTGCTAAAACAGTAGAGACAATTACAGTAATAATACTAATTACTGGGACACTTCAACTCCTTACCATACTTGTTCTACAATTTGAACAGGTCTATTTCACTATCAGTTGATGTGTCTAGAGACTGCTGGATGAGTGGCAAACAGTGTAGACCCTGATCAGATGCCACAGTGCTGCATTTGATATGGGGCTACACTGTTTGCTCTGGCCTGTCTGTCCAAATACTTAGCATAAATATGGTAACTACAGTCAGATTTAAACCTTTAGATTTCTTTGAGCAAATTCATCTGATGACATGTCATATCATTTCTTTTTCCCAGAAAAAAAAAAAAGAGTTTAACATTTCATGCAAACTGCCTCCTTAAGAAAATAGTATGCATGAAATGTCAAACACTATTTTCTTGGAAAATTGAGAATAATTATTTCCAAATATCATCTGCTAAAATTTTTACCCAGCCTGCTTAGCGAAATATTTTTGCATTAAGTGAATCATTTTGTTGCCATTTAAGTTTCCGATCTGTGGGAACCTTTTCCCTCAGTAATCACAACTATAAGGTTTTTCTCCAGTATGTAATTTTTGATGACTCTTCAGAATTGCTAACTACACTCAAATTATTCCACATAAACTTCACTGCACTGGCAACTACCTTCTGTGAGCATGTGCCGATTGCTCAGTCTTTTACTGAACATACTTAGCTTACTGTTTTTGCATTAAGTGAATCATTTTGTGGCGATTTAAGTTTCCAATCTGTGAGAATCCTTTTCCACAGAAATCACAACTATAAGGTTTTTCTCCCGTATGGGATCTGTAATGTCGCTCCAGAATGGCTCGCGACACACAAATTATCCCACATAAACCACACTGCAATGGCAACTTTCCTCTGTGAGAGGTAGAGCTTGGCGAGGAACTGTCCCCCTTCTTGCCTGTAATACAGAAAATAAATGGTTAATAAAAATTCACATAAAATATTTTAACTTAAAAAGCGCTAAGCAAAATTCTAGCAGAGGACAGTCTGAATTTTTTTTGTATTCAGAGAAAAAAAGTTTGGCATTTCATGTTAATTGTCTGCTGAGCAGACAAGTCACATAAGATGTAAAGTCTTATTTTCTCTGAAAAATACCAACAAAAAATGTTGTCTGTTGCGCTTATGATTAGTGCTCTAATAAAAGGGTTGATATGAATTCTAACATAGACCATCTATAGATAAGGCATTCTTTCAACCAGAGCATCACGAAAACATGCCTATATAATGTTGACCCCTTGGGGTTTAAAAGGGGCAAACATTATTTTTTTTCATTTCTGCTTTATAATAGATTGTGGGTACTCATTAAAACTTCCTCACTGAGGCAGTTCTAACCATGTTTTGTGCAGAAATTGAAAACTATCAGAATTTTTATCTGAAAATTTTCATTTTTTGGTGGTAAAATTTTCAGTACATTTGAATACGCTTGTTTTCATAATGAAAAAGTCGCGGTTTTATTTAACCAATATAAAGTTATGATATTTTTCTTATTCCTCCACAAAAGCGTATGTTGTGGGTTCTCATTAGAAGAGCCTCAATGAGGCTCTTCTAATGAGTACCAACAATATATGTTTTCATGGAGAAATTAGAAAAAAAGAATGCATCTGAACAGGCTTATGCAGAGGTTTGGATGCTTTGTCAGATATACTTGATTCAAATGTCAATATGGGGGTACTCAGAAAAGCCCACAATCACAGAGCCCAGTTCTCCAAAGGCACTGGATATGGTCAGAATGACACAAAATGACATCAAGGAATAGCACTTACACCCATTTATGCCAAGTGGGCTCTTCTACCTTAACTCTTTTGACTGATCCATTTCCAATAGAAGGGGTGACTGGTTAGTTTTTATTATTACCATATTTAATAGGAACTCTTGTATTTAATGCAATAAGTGTAGACCCTGATCAGATGCCATACTCAGTGGCATCTGATATGGGTCTACACAGTTTGACAATAACCCTTTTATGGGCTGCTAGACATAAATATAGGTCAATGAAAACAGAATAACAAAACAAAGATGAATTGTAAAAACTATTTATTTCAATAAACAAAACCTGCAAGGAAACCTGTAAGGAAAGTAGGAAGTTAGACAGAACCAAAACAAAACCACTATTAAATATAGGCCTATAGTATTTATTCTAAATACCCTGACCCAAAACAGAAAGAAAAACTTCTGAATTACACCACAACTTCTTTATAATGTAATTGTTGGGATTCAAAGTAAAAACTGTCAGCTAAACAACCATGTTGTCACAAAAATGTATAGATTACATAGAAAAATGACCATAAATGGTCATTTTTCTATATAATCTATACATTTTTGGATGCAACACTTTTTGGGTCCACCTTTAAACTGTCTTATATCCCAAACCATCTTATAATGAACCATCCTACAAACAGGTTCCACTGTACTAAGAAAACATAAGCATGTAACATGCTGGGTAAAAATTTCAGAGGATGACATTTTACTTATGTGATATTTTTTTCTGATTTTCTTTATAAAATCATATGTTGTAGGCACTTATTTGAATTGCCTCAATAGATCTTTAAAAACATGTTGTCAGTACTCATTTGAATTACCTCAACATGTCAAGGCAATTCAAATTGGTACCAATAACATATGCTTTTATAAAGAACAGATAAAAATACATGGCTGTAATCTGAAGACTATGAAATGCTTGACTGTGTGCTTATAGGGGTATGAAGCTATAAGATTGAATATGGTATATATTAAACCTCTCTATCACAACAATCTCCCTACAACCCCCAGTTTTGTACCTTGTCAATGGTGGCTGTTGTAGACATATCTCAAAAAGCTGTTTTGCTATATATTCAACCTTTCTAGAACAGTAACCTCCCTATAACAGCTAGTTTTTCCCATTCCCAAGATAGGCTATTAGAAATTTCCCAAAATGTCATTACCAAATGTTTACAGGCTATTAGAAAATTCCCAAAATGTCATTACCAAATGTTTACAGGCTATTAGAAATTTCCCAAAATGTCATTACCAAATGTTTACAGGCTATTAGAAATTTCCCAAAATGTCATTACCAAATGTTTACAGGCTATTAGAAATTTCCCAAAATGTCATTACCAAATGTTTACTAGAGTAATAACTGCGAACAGCTAGTGTAGACCCAGATCAGATGCCAAAGAATGCAGCGTCTACACTGTTTGCCATACATACAGGAATTTTTTAGGTAGTAAAATGGACTTGTTGAAATTTTAGGACAAACATGGCAAGGAGTTGAGATGTCCCCAGTGTACTTTTGTCTACTTTTATATTTTATAAAGACATAATATTATGTTGTGGGACCCATTTGAATTGCATGGACTTGTCGATGCAAATCAAATGGGTAGTCACAACATGCTTTTCAAAAGAAAATCAGAAAGAAATAAAAAACACATAAAAACATCAGATAAGCATTATCTGGTGAGCCCTTCAGTGATCTTATTTATTTATTTATTTATTTACACTTCAACCTCTGTGTAACATGATTCCTTATAACACGGTTTTGGATATAACACATTTCAAAAATGGATCCCAAAAATGTATAGATTATATTGAAAAATTACCATAAATGGTCATTTTTCAATATAATCTATACATGTTTTTGTTTGGATATAATACGGTTGTTTAACTAACATGGTTTATGCTGTGGACCCCAACAATAGTGTTATAAAGAGGTTGTGGTGTATTTTTTAAGTGTACCTTTAGTATAGGTAGGTAAATTATTTTACCACAAGTTTTACGGGTAATTTTGAAAAACTTATGCACAAAGTGCAGACATTAGGTTGAATATGGTATACAGTAACCTCATAATAGCATGGTTTTCGGTATAATATAGGCATCAAACACGTTTTTCATGCATTAACATTCCCTAGGTCCAGTGGGAGGTGCTGAAAATTGAGGCTGAAGGCCGCAGTTTTCAACACAACTCAAGAGACCTGGGAAATGTTAATGCATTGAAAAAACATGCTTGATAGCTATTATTGCATAAAAACGGAAAACATTTGCTACATTTTGCATTATTTCTTGCACTACTTTGTTTCGCCTTTTCACCGATGTCTCCCGAATGTAATTTCCACGGACTATGCTCCTTCTAGGGCCAAGTAGTACACATCTCGTAACTGCAGCAAATCTGTGGCCCTGGTATGGTCATATTGAAAGTTGCATAGCCATGCACTAACAGTGCATGAATTGCCTTGTTAATACATGGTTTTTCGCCGGTTAATGCACGGCTGTTAATAAGGTAAGTTTGTGTTGAGGTTTTACGGCCCAGTCAACCCAATGGGGTCATGTCGAGCGTGGTCAGTTTACCTAACCACACGTTTACTGGGCAGGCTTTGTCCTCTAAGCGGTTAACCAGTATTGTGCACATTCTTTTGCCAGAAACTGACAACTGCCCTTCTTGAATCAGCGGAAGGGAGAGAATGACCATAGAAAATATTTCATGATCAATCTCCACGAAAGAATGTTACCGACCTCGGCGGGGGTTGAACCCGCGACCTCCTGGTCTCCAGTCGGACGGTGCATCCAACTGAGCCACCGAGGCCGGCAAATAAGGTACGACACTGCTTTTTAAGCAATAATATGGTTTAAAGATGGACCAAAACAATACTGTTAGATTATAAAGAAAATGATCATTTATAGTCATTTATCTATATTTTTTATACAGTTTTGTTGAGATACAACACCATGGATGTTAGTTTGGATCCCAGCAATAGTTATAAAGAAGTTGTGATGTAATAAGTTAATAAAACCTAAAGATTCCTTTTATTTAACCCTAGTCTTGCTGAACCTGGATATGTCCTGCCTTTGCAAACAGTGTACATCCAGATTAGTTCTGGATCTGCACTATTTGCCATTAAGTATGTAAATTTATATCAACAATCTGGATCAAATGATCTGATAAGCTGAAAATTAGAAATGAGTGTGGCATCTTGACTTATTCTGCAGGACAAGGGTTAAATGTGACGATTCCTTTTACTCCATAAATTAGCAGGTTGTTCTGGTGAGCGACCAGCAGAACTGAGGAAATGACTCCTTTCCCAGCACCCAACTCATTATCCTCATAATTGTTTCAATGGCTTTGGGGGAGTTGTCGTCTGAAAGTGTTGCCGGATGGACAGATGAAAGGACGGACAAAAATGGATGATGGACAAAAAGTGATCACTATCGCTCATACTGAGCATAGCTCAGGTGAGCTAAAAAATACCCTTGTCCTGCAGAATAAATTAAGATGCCATGGCCACTTCCAGTTTTCAGCCAATCATATTACTTGATCCAGGTTGTTGATACAGGTTGTTGATACAAATTCATATACTTAATGACAAACACTAAAGATCAAGATCAGTGGGCCAACTGATCTGTATCTACACTGATTGTAAGGCAGGGCATATCCCAGTTCAGTAGGCCTAGGGTTACAACAAGAAATACTATTAAGACAATACCAAATAAATTTTTAGATTCTCATCCCCACCCAGCCTAAAAAAAAATCTGGCCAATAAAAATTTTGCAGTAGAAATGCTAATGTTGAAGACAGCTTTTATCTGGCTTTTATATGGAAAGCATCTTTTTTATAGGAAGAACAATAACAAAAGGTTTGCTGCCTTTTTCACAATCAGTACTGTCTGTTACCTCGTTTTGCTTTGATTGTTTTCTATGAAAATTAAAAAAAAAAAAATCCCCTCCCCGACCCCCCACCCCCAGTCCCATTTTTTTCTAAAATTTGGATGAGCAGCTATTAATTTATTTGGTATGGTCTTAAAACAAAACAGCTTAAAAAATAGTTCCAAAAAGTTGGTCTGATCATCTCAATTTTCTAAAAGTTTTGTTTGCTTCTCAACATGAACAGTTGCTATGTGACGTTTTACACTTCGCTTTACAGTAAAACATTTTCCACAGACACTACAGGAAAAGGGCTTTTCTCCAGTGTGCATGCGATAATGTTCGTCCAGTTCTGACTTTGCCCTGCACTGCCTACCACACTGATTACATATCTGTGGTCCTCGATACCATGCTGCCATTTGCTTTGTGGCATTCCTTGGCATTATGGATGCTTGCTTTATGGCACCCCTTGTGGTATCCTTCTTTAGTCCAGGATCAGAACCTGAAAAAAAAAATGATACATGCATGTTAGTAAAAAGATGATGATGATGATGATAATGATTGACCGGTGTGGGAATCGCACCAGTCTCTTAATATAGCTTTGGATTTTTACATATGGGAGAGTGTTCGATTAGCTCACTAAGGACTTTTTATATCTGCCGGGATCGTCGGTTTGTGACGATCCCGGCAAATATAAAAATATCTATTACAAACTGTGTTATAAACAGATTAATGTCTATTTTATTTTCATTTCAATCAAGAAATTTCATAAAGCTAATTAAAAAAGCAAACATTAACTCTTTCGGTGCCAAATTTCATACGACATTTGTCGTCTGCTTTTCTTTTTTAACAAACTATTGCTTGAAAAGAAGTTTATATGTAAAGTTGAATGACTAAATGTCAAACAGCGTAGATCCAGATGAGACCACTCATATGAGCCTTCTCATCTGGATCTATGCTGTTTGCAAATGCCTATCATTATCACCTAAGGCAGTGAAAGATAAAGAATCACATTGTTGTGCGATTTTACCTATTACATTGAAAATTTCAGGGTTCAAATTTAACTTTTTTTTGACAGCTTGCTAAAATTAGCAAGTGGCATTATTTTTTATGTGCTAAACCCTTCAGCCAACTTGCTTTTTCACACTTATAAACGCTGTTAAATGTGTCTTTAAACCTTAGCACTCTGGGTAAAATTTTCAGCAGACATTTTAGAATATTTTTCTTATTTTTCCCAGAAAACAGGTTTTGACATTACATGCAAATTGTCTCCTATGGAGACAATTTGCATGTAATGTCAAAACCTGTTTTCTGGGAAAAAAAAAAACAACAAAAAATTCATCATTGCTTTTGGAAAAGAAATTGCAAAACTTCAGCAACAATGCCTCAGGTTCTGCCAATTAAAGAGAATCTTTCCAACTTGCTAGAATTAGCAAGTGATGGAAATTGCAGCTTGCTTTTTGAGGAAATTAACCAGCATTTAGCAAGTTAGCAAGTGCTAAAATCGATCCCTGAATTTATTAAACTTTAGTATACCCTTGTCCTTTATCTCTATGTAAACATGAACTAAATTTGCGCCGGTACTTAGACGTTTACGTCTAAATAGTTTGTCTTGTTTGGTGTTTTACATCCCTTTCAACATTATTTAAGTCATAGTGAGAAGACAGGAGGATGATAATGATTTCTCTGTGCAATTAAGCAATGTACAGTTATAAGCTGAAGAGTTTAACCCAATCACAACAGTTGTTGTCTGCTTTGTCATTGGCTTGTGATTTTGAAAGACATTTTGTAAACAGTGTGGACTTAATCAGACTGCTCCTCTAGGAGCAGTCTGATCAGGGTCCACACTGTTTGCCTGTATGCAAAAATAGGTTTGAAAAGTTTGCAAGAATATTCAGCAGACAATATAAGCAGACAACATTTTCAGAGGCAGGTTTTCTTGGCATTTTAAGGGTTAAAAGCAAAAGCAAAACAAAACAAAAACAATCAAAAAAAAAATACTTATTAAAAACTGCTGATAGTGATAATGACAATGATAAGGACCAAAATAAATAAAAACTAGAAATTGTGTTTGTAAAACACTCTGCCCTCAACCATATGCTTGTGTCTAAAGACATGAGGCCCACGGGCCACGATTCCTTCACCCAATAAAAACAGCTAGTGCCATGCAACTTCATCAAGTATTGTCACATCAACTAGGACACAAATTTGACCATACCATTAAAAGGTCATCCTAGTATCATCATTTGAATTAAAGTTAGTAGACTTTGAAGCCAGCCTCGGTGGCTCAGTTGGATGCGCGTCCGACTGGAGACCAGGAGGTCGCAGGTTCGACCCCCGCCCAGGTTGGCAACATTCTTTCGTGGAGACTGATCATGAAATATTTTCTAGGTCATTCTCATTCTTCCGCTGATTCAAGAAGGGCAGTTGTTAGTTTCTGGTTAAAGAATGTGCACACTATTGGTTAACCATTAAAGAGGACAAAGCCAAACCCATTAAATTTGTAGTTAGGTAAACTGACCACACTCGACATGACCCCATTGGGTTGACTGGGCCGTAAAATCTTAACACAAAAGTAGACTTTGAGTCCCTGATGCTGAAAACCGAAATTCAGCCATTTGAATAAGTTGTCAACATCCTTTCAACAGAAGGCCCCATGTGAAATTTAGAGAACTGTTCCAGCAGCTTCTGAGAAAACGATGCTTAACCCTTAAAACGCCAAAAAAATCTGCATCTGAAAATGTCATCTGTTTATGTCGTCTGCTGAATATTCTTGCAAACTTTTCAAACCTATTTTTGCATACAGGCAAATAGTGTGGACCCAGATCAGACTGCTCCTAGCAGTAGTTAACCCTTATCTTGCTGAATAATTTAATTAGCCACACCCATTTCTGACTATCAGCCAATCAGATTACATTGTACAATTATTTTGCTGACATTCATAAACTGAATGACAAAAAGTGTAGATCCTGATCAGATGGCTTCTTTAGAAGCCATCTGATCTGGATCTACACTGTTTGCAAAGGGAGGGGTTGTCATGAACAGCAGGATAAGGGTTAACCCTTTAAATGCCAAGAAAACCTGCATCTGAAAATATTGTCTGTTTATGTCGTCTGCTGAATATTCTTGCAAACTTTCCAAACCTATTTTTGCATACAGACAAACAGTGTGGACCCAGATCAGACTGCTCCTAATGGAGCAGTCTGATCTGGGCCCACACTGTTTGCAGAATGACTTTAAGAATCACAAGCAGATGACAAAGCAGACGATAATTGTTGTGATTGGAAGTTTAAGGGTTAAATGAATTTTTTTCCGTTTTTTGGGGAGAAGTCTGGTCTCAAATCTAATGGTCCAAACTTCAGAAAATGAAACAAGGATTTGTATTTTTTTTTTTTTTTTTGTTTATGTTGAGGTTTTATGGCCCAGTCAACCCAATGGGGTCATGTCGAGCGCGGTCAGTTTACCTAACCATACGTTTACTGGGCAGGCTTAGTCCTCTAAACGGTTAACCAGTATTGTGCACATTCTTTCGCCAGAAACTGACAACTGCCCTTCTTGAATCAGCGGAAGGGAGAGAACGACCGTAGAAAATATTTCACGATCAATCTCCACAAAAGAATGTTACCGACCTCGGCGGGGGTTGAACCCGCGACCTCCTGGTCTCCAGTCGGACGGCGGTAAATAGTGTAGACCTTGATCAGACGCCACATTCAGCAGTGTCTGATCTGATTTTTTGTTTGTTTGTGTTGAGTTTTTACAACCCAGTCAACCCATTGGAGTAATGTCTAGCGTGGTCAGTTTACCTAACAACACTTTTTTACTGGGCAGGCTTAGTTCTCTAAGCAGTTAAACCCGATCCCATCAGTTGGACGCACATCTGACTGAGCCACCAAGGCCATCATTGATCTGGGTGTACACTTTTTGCTCAGGCGTTAATGCCCAAATATTTAATGCAAGTATGGTACTAGTTCAAAATACTGCTTTAACACTAATTATACAGATAGTCCTGTCTGATCAACTGGTATCGACGGCTACTCAAACAGCTACTTAGTACTGCACTGTTTTCTATTCAGGCAGCAGCACTTTTTAGACACACTGGTGTCGTCAATTTAGGTTACCATGCTGACTAACTTACACTGAATATTCCCACATACAAGCCTGAGCAAATCATAAATGTAGAACCAGATCAGAGGCTACATAATGTATTTAAAAAAGAAATCATTGCTACAAGGACAAAACAAAATTTTAACCCTTGTCATGTTGAATAAATTACCACACCCATTACTAACTGTCAGCCAATCAGATTACTTTATCCAGATTGTTGATAAAATTCACATACTGAAAGACAAACAGTGCATACATTCTACAGAAGCCAACTGATCTGGATCTACACTGTTTTCAAAAGCAGGACATATCCAGGCTCAGCAGGACCAGGGTAAAGAAGTAGTTAACTGAACATTTTTTCCAGTTTTTGGACAAGTCTGGTCTCAAATCTAATGGTCTCAGTTTCTAAAATTGAAAAAAGGATTTGACATTTCATGCAAATTATCTCCATAGCTAAAGAGAAAATTAGCATGAAATGACACATGAAACATATTTTCTCAAAAAAAAATAAGAAAAATGTCATTAGTTTGTCTAAGTTGAATCAACAAGCACTTTCGATCAGGAAAATTTATTTGCAACTTACAGCTGACAGTTCCTGCCCCAGCACCCAATGTACTTTATTACTGCAACATGTTAGCATAACTCTCGTTAATGCTTAAGCCAACCTTAAAAAATATTTTTGTTTCCCCGTGCCCAACTGTAACAAAAAAGAGAAGGATTGGTCTGTGAAATACTCATTTTATTCTTGGATGAATGGAGGTGAATTCCAAACTGCAAGAAAAATATCAAATTCATCTGCTTTCTTTAAAATGCTTCAAAATTGTTGATTATAGAACTAACATTAACTCTTTCCCCACCAGTGGTGACTTTTGTCATCTGCTGACAACCATTGCAAGCAGCTTGGACCGAGATCAGGCCCAACAAATTGTCGGGGTTGATCTGGTTCCAAACTGTTTGACACGCTGATGGTATTCCTGAAAGATTTTTTTGAAAAAATAATTTTAAAAGAATCCACAGACAACAAAAAAGCATGCAAAATTACCCAGCATGCAAAGAGTTAAAAATGGAAAAATAATACAGAAAACTCTTCAATTGTCAAAGGAAAAAATTCCAGATCAAGAAAACATTTTGCTAGGTTAGGCCAAGTTCATGGGTTGGTCAGGTAAGGGAAAACAAAAAATATTTTAATTTTGGTCTTAGCATGGGTTGGTCAGGTAAGGGAAAACAAAAAATATTTTAATTTTGGTCTTAGCATGGGTTGGTCAGGTAAGGGAAAACAAAAAAAATATTTTAATTTTTGTATTAGCATGCAACAGACAACATTTTAAAACATTTATCTTGTACTTTTTTCCAGAAAATAGGTTATGAAATTTCATGCAAATGGTGTCCTTCTGGCAAAAATAAGAAAAATATCAGATTGTCATCTGCCAAAATGGCCAGGAAATTGGTAAAGGTTAAAGACAATTCACATGAAATGCCAAGTCATTTTCTCTGAAAAATAATAACAACAAAAAATTACCAGTGGAATGTCTTCTGCAGCAATTTTGCATAGCATTTTAAGAGTTAAGAACCTGTGAATAATTACATGGCAAAGAAATCAAACAGCTATATTTTAACCTTCTCTTGCTGAACACAACATCCCTGTCTTAGCAAACAGTGTAGATCCAGATCAGTTGCTTCTGAAGAAGCCAACTGATCAGGATCTGCACTGTTTGTCATTAAATATGTGAATTTTTATCAAAAACCCAGATCAAGTAATCTGATTGGCTGGAAATTAGAAGTGGGCGTGGCATCTTAATTTATTCAGCATGACAAGGGTTAAACAGATCTTGAAAAAAACATTTTTCAAATTGTCAGTCTTCTTTTACATTTTT
Source organism: Anodontia alba (assembly GCA_964016985.1). Classification (NCBI taxonomy): domain Eukaryota; kingdom Metazoa; phylum Mollusca; class Bivalvia; order Lucinida; family Lucinidae; genus Anodontia; species Anodontia alba. The sequence continues at coordinate 12,760 of CAXHKG010000151.1, forward strand.
ATGAGAGATTTGTTTGTACTCTAATATGTGTGACCATGTGACTTCTTAAATTGCTCCTTGTAGAAAAACACTTTCCACAAATACTGCAAGAAAAAGGTTTTTCCCCAGTATGTACGCGATAATGTATATCCAGAGCTGACTTTGATATGCACTTCTTGCCACATTGATTATATGTCTGTGCTCCTTGATGGTGAGCTTTCATTTGCTTTGTGATATCCCTCTCCGGTCCAGTATAAGAACCTGTAAAAACAATGGTTGGAACTAGCTAGCCATGCACAGAAAACTGAAGCTATAATCAAACTCCAACCACTAGAACATTTCTGGGACCATGAAAATTTATTCTAGACATGGGTAGTTTGAGCCACTGAGGGTTAATCAATGCGCCAAGTCCGGAGGCAAATGGGGATAATCTAGGGATGTCTTTTCCATCTTGTATAAATAATGGTATGTTGAGTGTACTCAAAATTGCCTTGATGAAGTTTTGTTTGTGTTGAGGTTTTATGGCCCAGTCAAACCAGTGGGGTCATGTCGAGCGCGGTCAGTTTACCTAACCACACGTTTACTGAGCAGGCTTAGTCCTCCAAGCTGTTAACCAGTATTGTGCACATTCATTCGCCAGAAACTGACAACTGCCCTTCTTGAATCAGCGGAAGGGAGAGAATGACCATAGAAAATATTTCATGATCAATCTCCACGAAAGAATGTTACCAACCTCGGCGGGGGTTGAACCCATGACCTCCTGGTCTCCAGTCGGACTGCGCATCCAACTGAACCACCGAGGCTGGCAATGAGGTGATTTTTACGAGTACACACAACTTTCATTTTAATGATAAGAAAATTTCCCTAAAATATGCCAGAATATTTGTCTTTTTTTGCACTATCGGAGGAATTTCCTAGCGACTCAATAAGGAGCCCTCAGTGTTCAAGGCATTGGAGTTTTACTGTATTGACATTTAACCCTTGTCCTGCTGAATAAATTAAGAAGCCACGCCCACTTCCAATTTTCAGCCAATCAGATTACTTGATCTAGGTTGTTGGTATAAGTTCACATACTGAATGACAAACTGATCAGAAGCCAACTGATCTGGATCTACACTGTTTGCAAAGGCATGGTGTATCAGGTTCAGCAGGACAAGGGTTAAGAGTATGTTTTACCTACTCTGAAGGCCATTCCTTTTCGAATTTAATACCCAGCACTCTGAGTTACAATTTCAGCAGACAACATATTGAAATATTTTCCTTACTTTTCTAAAAAAAAAGGTTTGACTTTTTATGCAATTAGCATGAACGAAAATAGGATTTGACTTTTCACACAAATTGTCTCCATTGGAGACAATTTGCATGAAATGTCAATCCTGATTTCTGGGAAAAATAAGAAAGAAAACAAATCCCTACCCCCCCCAACCCCCCCCCCCCCCCCCCAAACCCAAACCCCCAAACTTGAATTTCCAGTTTTTCTACTTTGTGACCTTGAAAATTAGGTCAATGTCACCACAATCTTATCAGTTTGTTTTTTTTTGTTTTTTTTGTTTGTTTTTTTTTATGTCCCAATTATATATCCATGAAAGTTTGGTAAGAATCCAACTACTGGTTCACAAGATACTGATTGTGCAGACAAGTGTCACACCAACAGGATCTGTACCAAAAACAATATGTCCCCCTCCCTGTTGGTCGGGAACATAAAAAAATATCACCAATTTGCCGTTTGCTGAATAAACCCAGAGAGTGGTAATGGTTAAATGAATAAGTGAAAAAACAAAACAAGATTATTATATGTTGTTTTTTTTTAAATTTCAGAAAATTCTGGAAAATATATTTGAAATGTTAGTCATCTGTCTCCATGTCCAAAACCCTTTTTGTCTACACTTTAAAATGGGTAATCATGTGTCTTCTTAAATTTCCTTTTATGGTGAAAGATTTTCCACATTTATTACAAGAAAACGGTTTTTCCCCAGTGTGCATGCGATAATGAACTTCCACTGCTGACTTCGATATACACCTCCTACCACACTGGGTACAAATATAAGGTCCTTTGTACTGTAACGCTCTTGGCTTTTTGGTATCTCTCTCTGATCCAGCTCTCTCTGATCCAGCATCACTTACAAAACCTAAATAAAATACAACAAATATGTGTTAATAAAATGAAGAGGAAAGATGATGATGATAATGATGATGATGATGATGATGATGATGATAATATAATGATGAATAAAATAAAATGTAATGACGATGATGATGATGATGATGATGATGATAATGATGATGATGATAAAAAATGTGATGATAATAATGGTGGTAGTAGTGGTCATGATGATGATGATGATGATGATGATGAATAAAATAAAAATGTAATGATGATGATGATGATGATGATGATGATGATGATGATGATTAAAATAAAAATATAATGGTTATGTTGATGGTAATGATAAGACAAAAAAAGATATCTGATGACTGTCCTTTAAAAACAAAAAAAATAAGTCAGTTCAATATGCCTAAAACATGTGTAATGGGGAGATATTTCTTTGATTAATAATCTTAAAAAAGTCACATAGACACCATAAGTGGATAATAGGGTGCAACTGCACTCTGCTATCCACTCACTACTTTCTATGTTACTTTTTTGAAATTCATTAATATCCCATTACAATGCACTGTCTCCATACTGCCAGTAACATTTTGTTTTTCTTTTCCTTTTCTTCCCCCTGACATTGCATGATGATGACCTGGGCCCAGTTGTTCAAAGCATCATTAGTTTAACGAGCTCATTAGTGGTCAAAATCAAAACTGTTCTAGTAAGTACAATATCCAATTCAAAGGTATTTTTGCTGAGAAAATGTGAGTAGCTTTTGCAAATGCAAAAGCTACTCACATTTTTTTCAGCAAAAATATTAGTGCATATGCCATGTTTAATGATCAAAGTTTTAACAATCTGCTAACTAAGGACATAGTTTGTTTCGAACAACTGGGCCCTGGTGGTTTACATCACTTTCAACAGCATGTAAAATGAAACTGGTTTGTGCAATGAAGCACGAGCTGAAATCTGCTCTTTGTGGGGATGAAACTCCCAGTCCTGAGTGGGTAGTGCTAATGATTCAGCCAGCTGGACGCTCCCCCTGAAATTACAGTGGGGCAGTTCCACCAGATTGTATCATATAAGAAATTTCAAATGGAATACCAGGCCTTAGTTTTAACTCTTAAACTGCCAATGACAACAATTGTTGTCTGCTTTGTCATCTGCTTGTGATTTTAAAAGTCATTTTTGCAAACAGTGTGGACCCAGATCAGACTACTCTAGAAGCAGTCTGATCAGGTTCCACATGTTTGCCTGAATGCAAAAACAGGTTTGAAAAGTTTGCAAGAATATTCAGAAGACGACATAAACAGACAACATTTTCAGATGCAGGTTTTCTTGGCATTTTAAGGGTTAAGGGAAAAAGACCTTCTGGTGTTTTTTTTTTAGTTTTTTTTTGTTTTTTTTTGTTTTGTTTTTTTGTTAAGTTCCAAGGGAAATAACTCTTTAATGGAAATCTTTCAAGTGCATCCATGCAACTACATAAAATCATCGCAAACCCTCTCTCTGTCTTTTTCTCTCTGCCCAACAAATAACAGCTTCATCAGATGAAAACTATAGGAAGAATGAGCAGAAAATAAAATAATGCTCGAAAAAATCTTTAAAGAGCTAACTCTATCAAAACCTGGTGTACTGTAATCTCGAAACAATATGCACTGCTTCACCTCCTACTCTTGTCCACCATATTTCAATGTGATCTGATGAAAATTATAGGAGGAGTTAAAAAAAGTCATCTGAAAAATCTTCAAAAAGTGTAATAACTCTATCAAAATTTGGTGTACCGTATCCTCAAAGCAATATGCGCTGTACCACCTCATGGTCTAACTGTACACCAAGTTTCAATGCGATTCGATGAAAACTGTAGGAAGAGTTATCTGGAAAATAGGAAACAAAGTCAGACAGATGGACAATGGTATACCATGATACCTCGCCGCTATCATGTGATGGGGTATAAAAACTTGTGTTCCAATGGTAAAGAAAATATTGACTTTACCATATATTATTGTTTGGTGTACTGGAACTTAACCCTGGTCTTGCTGAACCAGGACACCCTGTCTTTGCAAACTGTGTAGATCTAGATCAGTTGGCTTCTCAAGAAACCAACTGATCTGAATCTGCACAGTTTGTCATTAAGTATGTGAATTTGTAGCCACAAACTGGATCAATTAATCTAATTGGCTGAAAACTAGAAATGGGTGTGGCATCAATTTATTCAGTATGAAAATGTTTGGTTTATTTGACACAAAACTTTATGTGCAAGTAAATACCCTTAATTTGAAACAGTAATAAAACACAGAAGGCATGAATATTTTTGTCAGTTTATTATGGCTAGGTATCTAAGCTTCAAGCATACACACAGAAGCAAAAATGCAGATTTTGTCTGTAAATTGTATTTTTAATACCTAAGCTTGCACAGGGGGGGTGAAATGCATAATGGAACATCCAATCAGTATCTTAACTTATCTAACAACAATTTGTAATAACCACAAGAACTTGTCCATGTTCTTTAGCTAATTTGCCAGACTTGTATGTTTATTAAATACCAAAAAGATAAAGAACTAAAAAAAAAAAAAAAGGTATATTTCTTAAAATTTCAAACACTTTATTTCATATACAGTTGACTCATTATCTTGACTTTGCTTATCTCAAATAACAGCTTATCTTGAAGTGAAAATCTGGCCCATCTTTATACATGAAAATCTAACAACAGGTAACAAAATACATTATATTGTGGAAAGGAGGAGAAATTGCTTCTAAAGAGCGATTTCTCCTCCTTTCCATGATATTTTCAATATATCTCTAACTTCAGGAGTCAAATTAAATATTCATTTGTTAAATGTGGTTATTCCCTCAATTTTGCAAATCTGATATGCAGAGGTCAGATATCTCAAAGTTTTTCAAGGAGTCCCTTAGACTTCGAGATAACTAGAGTCGACTGTAACTAGAGTCGACTATTTTTTTGCCTAAATTCTGCTTTTCAAGCAATTGTTTCTTAAACTACTCCAGTGAAATGACAAACAGTATTGACCCTGATCAGACTGCTTCCTCATGAGCAGTCTGATCTGGGTCTGCACTGTTTGTATATGCCATTTTGTCAGAAACTTAGCTGTACAAAATTTTAGGACATTTACCGTGTATCATGAATCTTTATTTTGACAAAATATTTTTCGGAATCTTTATAGTAAATACAATGAAATTAGAAGAACTTCTTGCCTACAAGAGACGTAAGTTGAATTCTGGTGCAATGGAGAATTTATAGCACATGTACAACAGAGATTCAATGGCTCAAACCTTACCCTCTAACTAGAGCAATTAACTGGGTCTCTTCATGTCATTTTCTGCTGTAACTAACCCTAGATGGCTGGAACTCCCTCTGACTAGAACTAATTTTCATGGTCCCAAGTCTGTTTGAGCCATTGAAGCTCTACTGTATATCAATTGAGTCCTCTGCAGAACTGGCCGACAACCAGTGAAAGTAAAATGAAATGCAAAAATGTAATGGTAAGGTTAGATGAATGTTTTACCTGATTTTACTTGTATATTTTAAAGGTAGTCAAACCTGTCTTAAAGGCCACCTGTATTAAGCAATCATCTCTATTAACCCTTGTCCTGCTGAACCCAGATATGCCCTACCTTTGCAAACAGTGTAGATCCAGATCAGTTGGCTTCTGACGAAGCCAACTGATCTGGATCTGCACTGTTTGCCATCAAGTATGTGAATTTATATCAACAAACTGGATCAAGTAATCTGACTGGCTGAAAATTAGAAGTAGGCGTGGCTTCTTTATTCAGCAGGACAAGGGTTAAGAGGCCACATTTTTGGTTCCCTTGAGAGACAGATTAGTGTAAATGGACATGTATTAAGCAAGCACCTGTCTTAAGCAACCACTTTTCTGCTTTCCCTTAGGTGCATGTTTAACACAGGCTTGACTGTATTTTGTAATTTTTGTCTAAAGTAAATTAACCATTATCCATATGGGCATGGTTAAGTACCTTCTCTGGAGGACTCAATTATGAAAAAAAAAAAAAAATAAAAAAATTTGATTAACGTCAGACAATAACTAGATCCAACTATCAAAATTCTATTAGAACCCGTAACATAATATTATTTTTTGGTGCGAACTAACAAAGGTATTTTTATTTAGGACCAAAGGTACTACCCTATTTTGAGATATGCAAAGATAGAGCTCCAGATAAGAAATGGTATCCAGATAAAGTTTTTCTTATTTCTCCATAAAACATATTTTGTGGGTACTCATGAGAAGTACCTTGATGAGGCAATTCTCATGAGTACCCACAACATGTTTTGTTTGCATTGAGGTTTTACAGCCCTGTCAACCCAATGGGGTCATGTCGAGCATGGTCATTACCGAACCACACATTTACTGAGCAGGCTTAGTCCTCTAAGCGGTTAACCAGTACTTTCTCCAGAAACAGACAACTGCCCTTCTTGAATCAGCAGAAGGGAGAGAATGACCATAGAAAATATTTCACGATCAATCTCCACGAAAGATTGTTGCTGACCTCGACAGGGTCAAACCCGCGACTTCCTGGTCTCCAGTCGGAGGTGCATCCAACTGAGCCACCGAGGCCGGACCCACAACATATGTTATTATGGACAGATAAGTAAATAGCAAATTTCATATTTTTGGGTTGAAAAGATTTGCCTTATATGAGTTATGCAAAAAGTTTCCCAAACATGTGGTAAATGTTCTAAAAATACTGAACAGAAAAAGAACCCATCCTCATCAAATGAAGCAAAAGGGAAGTAAACAATTTTATAGTCCTCCCTGCAAACCTGGTTACTCCCCTTAAACAATTCTTCATTCTTTTCTTGTTTGAACCTTAACCCTTGTTCTGCGGAATCCAGATACACCCTGCCTTTACAAACAGTGCAGATCCAGATCAGTTAGTTTCTGAAGAAACCAACTGATCTGGATCTGACCTGATTGTCATTTAGTATGTGAATTTGTATCAACAACCTGGATCAAGTGATCGGATTGGCTAACAATTAGAAGTGGGTCTGGCATCTTAATTTATTCAGCATGGCAAGGGTTAAGAATTTATTGTTAGAATTTTTTGACCATATTGAAAACTATATAATGCCAAACTGCTGCTTAAAATGCACAACAAACATTTCTTAAAATAAACCTTTTTATCTTATTTTAACAGAGTATGGGAAAACTTCTTGATACCAGTAAAATATCAACAGTTCTAAAAATACCTGGAGTTCTTTTTTGTGTAACTCTTAAGTTAAAAAAAAAACAAAACAATATCCATCTTACGTATGAGAAATTAAAATGGTTTGGAGCTTCTGGGTAAAAGCCACATTTGAAACTAAGCTGAAACAACAACTGGTAAACAACACTTACAAATAAATGTACATATAATATTAACATAGCTCCAGATAAGACGCATCTTTTAACAGAGAAGAGTTCATTTTTTCTTAAGTTTCCATGCAAACTCACATTGTGTGTACAACTGAGGCCCTTCTAATGAGTATCCGCATTTCTAAGCTACCCACCTTATCTGGAGCTATATAGTAAATGTCCTAAAATTTCTAACACTTTATTCCATACCTTTTAGCCTAAATATTGCTTTTTAAGAGGTTGTTTCTTAAAACACTTACCAGAATGGCAAACAGTGCAGACCCTGATCAGACTGCTCCTGAAAAGCAGTCTGATCTGGGTCTGCATTTTTTTGCACATGCCATTTTGTTTGGAATTTTGGTATATGAAATTTAAGGACATTTACCATAAAATACAACTAAAACTCTCATTTTCATTCAATATCTAAAGTAAATATACATCTTAAAGGTAGATAGTCAAGTAATTTCATATAAAAGATTATTTCCAAACCTGGTGTCAGTGATAGGCATGGCCAGTCATAACCTATCAAACAACTGTAAGTTCTGCAGTAGTAATGGCTGGAAGACATTTATCAGCTGCAATTGCAACACAATTGTTATGGTCCTCCCAGTAAACTTCTTCAGATTTTACATATTGTGACTGATGCTTTTACTTGTGTGTGGAGAGTGAAGTTATATTTCTTATCATTTTTTTCTACCTGTGCAGGAATGACTTTAGTTGAAATTTTAACACTTCTCACACAAGAAACTTACCGTATTCGACCTACTTACTGCACTGTGCGTTTAGATTTTTCAAATAACTGAACAAACTTGTAGTAAACTATCAACCTAATAAGTGCACTCTTTAAAGAAAGATCAGCATAGGACTTAATGAGGAGCATATTAAATGATGTTTTTGCAATATCATTTTCTGATTTTCTTTATAAAAACATATGCTATGGATAAATGAATTGCCTTGACTTGTCAGAAAAAAAAAACAACTCAACATATGTTTTTAAAACTCAACATATGTTTTTATAAAGAAGTAGATAAAAGTACACCGACTGTAATCTAAAGGCTACTTAATTGCTTTAGTGTGCGCTTATAGGAGCATGTGCGGTAATTAGGTCGAATACGGTAACCCATTTATGCCTAGTGGATTCTTTTATACCGCAGTCACATTACCAAAACTAACCACTGGCTGAAGTTCTAACAAGCAATTTGGGTGACTGTCAGGCGATAGTCAATTGGCAGAATTCATGCCCAAATTTGGCTGTTTTTTTTTCGTCGGCCGATTATTTTGATTATAACTGACCAGTTCTAATTTTTCTTTGGCCAGCCGATAATTTGGGGAATTTGGTGATCAGTACAGAATCGGGTGATGGTCTGCTGATTGTCGAACAACACCCGACTGGCAGTCTGCTGACTGCTGATCGCCTGATTATCGGGCCATGGCAGCCTAACTGAAAGCTTTGATATCGCCCAAGGATATAGGTGAGGTATATTTTGAATGTGACAGCTCTAGTCGGTC
>CAXHKG010000152.1:0-16335 GCA_964016985.1 Anodontia alba
GGCCAAATAGGAGTGCGCTGCATGCAGTACACGTGGAGATATAAGGACTCGAAATGGGTCTGTAGGAGTCGTCTGATGAACAAAGAGATTGAAATTGACTAAAGGTGACCTTCACCGATTGGATTGGAACTGGTGCCAAAAGATGCTTTAGGACCATAGTTACATTGTGTGCTATTTTCCAGAAAATTCGGGCTATCCGTTAGTAAGTTATTAGGGGTCAAACATTGAAAAATACCAACTTTCAACGGCTAGAACTCGAAAACGAGGCTCTAAGAATTTTTGGGCAGGTGGCCCCAGCGACCCATGGCCCCAGGCCTTTCAACTGGCACCAATTTCATTCCGATCGGTGAAGGTCAGTTTTGATCAAATAAGCTGTCCAAAGTTGTTGAGGAATATCCAGAATTTTGAGCCCTAATAACTCACTTATTTGTCGTCCGATTTGGCTGAAATTTAGAACGTATGTAGCCCTCATCCATACCAACAAGCCTGCAAAATATGGTAGGGGTAAATACAAAAGCGCACCCAATATGGGCCGCCAAACATTCATTAAATAAACGGTTTTACGCCTGTAGCAGGCAGAGGAAAGCACCTATGGCGCTGCAAATACATGCGCATGCGCAGACCACTTATGCCTACAAACGTACAGGGTAGTCAAGGGAATCGGGGCAAAGCGTCCTGGTGAAAACGGGTCATCAATTTTACATTGCGCCCTATGGAAATATGGGCGGGAAAACGGTAAAACCGTAATAACTCTATTAATTCGCAACAAACGGGTGCGCTTTTTACAGGGTTTATAGGTGGTAGGAAGGTTCACAACTGGGCCAAATAGGAGTGCGCTGCATGCAGTACACGTGGAGATATAAGGACTCGAAATGGGTCTGTAGGAGTCGTCTGATGAACAAAGAGATTGAAATTGACTAAAGGTGACCTTCACCGATTGGATTGGAACTGGTGCCAAAAGATGCTTTAGGACCATAGTTACATTGTGTGCTATTTTCCAGAAAATTCGGGCTATCCGTTAGTAAGTTATTAGGGGTCAAACATTGAAAAATACCAACTTTCAACGGCTAGAACTCGAAAACGAGGCTCTAAGAATTTTTGGGCAGGTGGCCCCAGCGACCCATGGCCCCAGGCCTTTCAACTGGCACCAATTTCATTCCGATCGGTGAAGGTCAGTTTTGATCAAATAAGCTGTCCAAAGTTGTTGAGGAATATCCAGAATTTTGAGCCCTAATAACTCACTTATTTGTCGTCCGATTTGGCTGAAATTTAGAACGTATGTAGCCCTCATCCATACCAACAAGCCTGCAAAATATGGTAGGGGTAAATACAAAAGCGCACCCAATATGGGCCGCCAAACATTCATTAAATAAACGGTTTTACGCCTGTAGCAGGCAGAGGAAAGCACCTATGGCGCTGCAAATACATGCGCATGCGCAGACCACTTATGCCTACAAACGTACAGGGTAGTCAAGGGAATCGGGGCAAAGCGTCCTGGTGAAAACGGGTCATCAATTTTACATTGCGCCCTATGGAAATATGGGCGGGAAAACGGTAAAACCGTAATAACTCTATTAATTCGCAACAAACGGGTGCGCTTTTTACAGGGTTTATAGGTGGTAGGAAGGTTCACAACTGGGCCAAATAGGAGTGCGCTGCATGCAGTACACGTGGAGATATAAGGACTCGAAATGGGTCTGTAGGAGTCGTCTGATGAACAAAGAGATTGAAATTGACTAAAGGTGACCTTCACCGATTGGATTGGAACTGGTGCCAAAAGATGCTTTAGGACCATAGTTACATTGTGTGCTATTTTCCAGAAAATTCGGGCTATCCGTTAGTAAGTTATTAGGGGTCAAACATTGAAAAATACCAACTTTCAACGGCTAGAACTCGAAAACGAGGCTCTAAGAATTTTTGGGCAGGTGGCCCCAGCGACCCATGGCCCCAGGCCTTTCAACTGGCACCAATTTCATTCCGATCGGTGAAGGTCAGTTTTGATCAAATAAGCTGTCCAAAGTTGTTGAGGAATATCCAGAATTTTGAGCCCTAATAACTCACTTATTTGTCGTCCGATTTGGCTGAAATTTAGAACGTATGTAGCCCTCATCCATACCAACAAGCCTGCAAAATATGGTAGGGGTAAATACAAAAGCGCACCCAATATGGGCCGCCAAACATTCATTAAATAAACGGTTTTACGCCTGTAGCAGGCAGAGGAAAGCACCTATGGCGCTGCAAATACATGCGCATGCGCAGACCACTTATGCCTACAAACGTACAGGGTAGTCAAGGGAATCGGGGCAAAGCGTCCTGGTGAAAACGGGTCATCAATTTTACATTGCGCCCTATGGAAATATGGGCGGGAAAACGGTAAAACCGTAATAACTCTATTAATTCGCAACAAACGGGTGCGCTTTTTACAGGGTTTATAGGTGGTAGGAAGGTTCACAACTGGGCCAAATAGGAGTGCGCTGCATGCAGTACACGTGGAGATATAAGGACTCGAAATGGGTCTGTAGGAGTCGTCTGATGAACAAAGAGATTGAAATTGACTAAAGGTGACCTTCACCGATTGGATTGGAACTGGTGCCAAAAGATGCTTTAGGACCATAGTTACATTGTGTGCTATTTTCCAGAAAATTCGGGCTATCCGTTAGTAAGTTATTAGGGGTCAAACATTGAAAAATACCAACTTTCAACGGCTAGAACTCGAAAACGAGGCTCTAAGAATTTTTGGGCAGGTGGCCCCAGCGACCCATGGCCCCAGGCCTTTCAACTGGCACCAATTTCATTCCGATCGGTGAAGGTCAGTTTTGATCAAATAAGCTGTCCAAAGTTGTTGAGGAATATCCAGAATTTTGAGCCCTAATAACTCACTTATTTGTCGTCCGATTTGGCTGAAATTTAGAACGTATGTAGCCCTCATCCATACCAACAAGCCTGCAAAATATGGTAGGGGTAAATACAAAAGCGCACCCAATATGGGCCGCCAAACATTCATTAAATAAACGGTTTTACGCCTGTAGCAGGCAGAGGAAAGCACCTATGGCGCTGCAAATACATGCGCATGCGCAGACCACTTATGCCTACAAACGTACAGGGTAGTCAAGGGAATCGGGGCAAAGCGTCCTGGTGAAAACGGGTCATCAATTTTACATTGCGCCCTATGGAAATATGGGCGGGAAAACGGTAAAACCGTAATAACTCTATTAATTCGCAACAAACGGGTGCGCTTTTTACAGGGTTTATAGGTGGTAGGAAGGTTCACAACTGGGCCAAATAGGAGTGCGCTGCATGCAGTACACGTGGAGATATAAGGACTCGAAATGGGTCTGTAGGAGTCGTCTGATGAACAAAGAGATTGAAATTGACTAAAGGTGACCTTCACCGATTGGATTGGAACTGGTGCCAAAAGATGCTTTAGGACCATAGTTACATTGTGTGCTATTTTCCAGAAAATTCGGGCTATCCGTTAGTAAGTTATTAGGGGTCAAACATTGAAAAATACCAACTTTCAACGGCTAGAACTCGAAAACGAGGCTCTAAGAATTTTTGGGCAGGTGGCCCCAGCGACCCATGGCCCCAGGCCTTTCAACTGGCACCAATTTCATTCCGATCGGTGAAGGTCAGTTTTGATCAAATAAGCTGTCCAAAGTTGTTGAGGAATATCCAGAATTTTGAGCCCTAATAACTCACTTATTTGTCGTCCGATTTGGCTGAAATTTAGAACGTATGTAGCCCTCATCCATACCAACAAGCCTGCAAAATATGGTAGGGGTAAATACAAAAGCGCACCCAATATGGGCCGCCAAACATTCATTAAATAAACGGTTTTACGCCTGTAGCAGGCAGAGGAAAGCACCTATGGCGCTGCAAATACATGCGCATGCGCAGACCACTTATGCCTACAAACGTACAGGGTAGTCAAGGGAATCGGGGCAAAGCGTCCTGGTGAAAACGGGTCATCAATTTTACATTGCGCCCTATGGAAATATGGGCGGGAAAACGGTAAAACCGTAATAACTCTATTAATTCGCAACAAACGGGTGCGCTTTTTACAGGGTTTATAGGTGGTAGGAAGGTTCACAACTGGGCCAAATAGGAGTGCGCTGCATGCAGTACACGTGGAGATATAAGGACTCGAAATGGGTCTGTAGGAGTCGTCTGATGAACAAAGAGATTGAAATTGACTAAAGGTGACCTTCACCGATTGGATTGGAACTGGTGCCAAAAGATGCTTTAGGACCATAGTTACATTGTGTGCTATTTTCCAGAAAATTCGGGCTATCCGTTAGTAAGTTATTAGGGGTCAAACATTGAAAAATACCAACTTTCAACGGCTAGAACTCGAAAACGAGGCTCTAAGAATTTTTGGGCAGGTGGCCCCAGCGACCCATGGCCCCAGGCCTTTCAACTGGCACCAATTTCATTCCGATCGGTGAAGGTCAGTTTTGATCAAATAAGCTGTCCAAAGTTGTTGAGGAATATCCAGAATTTTGAGCCCTAATAACTCACTTATTTGTCGTCCGATTTGGCTGAAATTTAGAACGTATGTAGCCCTCATCCATACCAACAAGCCTGCAAAATATGGTAGGGGTAAATACAAAAGCGCACCCAATATGGGCCGCCAAACATTCATTAAATAAACGGTTTTACGCCTGTAGCAGGCAGAGGAAAGCACCTATGGCGCTGCAAATACATGCGCATGCGCAGACCACTTATGCCTACAAACGTACAGGGTAGTCAAGGGAATCGGGGCAAAGCGTCCTGGTGAAAACGGGTCATCAATTTTACATTGCGCCCTATGGAAATATGGGCGGGAAAACGGTAAAACCGTAATAACTCTATTAATTCGCAACAAACGGGTGCGCTTTTTACAGGGTTTATAGGTGGTAGGAAGGTTCACAACTGGGCCAAATAGGAGTGCGCTGCATGCAGTACACGTGGAGATATAAGGACTCGAAATGGGTCTGTAGGAGTCGTCTGATGAACAAAGAGATTGAAATTGACTAAAGGTGACCTTCACCGATTGGATTGGAACTGGTGCCAAAAGATGCTTTAGGACCATAGTTACATTGTGTGCTATTTTCCAGAAAATTCGGGCTATCCGTTAGTAAGTTATTAGGGGTCAAACATTGAAAAATACCAACTTTCAACGGCTAGAACTCGAAAACGAGGCTCTAAGAATTTTTGGGCAGGTGGCCCCAGCGACCCATGGCCCCAGGCCTTTCAACTGGCACCAATTTCATTCCGATCGGTGAAGGTCAGTTTTGATCAAATAAGCTGTCCAAAGTTGTTGAGGAATATCCAGAATTTTGAGCCCTAATAACTCACTTATTTGTCGTCCGATTTGGCTGAAATTTAGAACGTATGTAGCCCTCATCCATACCAACAAGCCTGCAAAATATGGTAGGGGTAAATACAAAAGCGCACCCAATATGGGCCGCCAAACATTCATTAAATAAACGGTTTTACGCCTGTAGCAGGCAGAGGAAAGCACCTATGGCGCTGCAAATACATGCGCATGCGCAGACCACTTATGCCTACAAACGTACAGGGTAGTCAAGGGAATCGGGGCAAAGCGTCCTGGTGAAAACGGGTCATCAATTTTACATTGCGCCCTATGGAAATATGGGCGGGAAAACGGTAAAACCGTAATAACTCTATTAATTCGCAACAAACGGGTGCGCTTTTTACAGGGTTTATAGGTGGTAGGAAGGTTCACAACTGGGCCAAATAGGAGTGCGCTGCATGCAGTACACGTGGAGATATAAGGACTCGAAATGGGTCTGTAGGAGTCGTCTGATGAACAAAGAGATTGAAATTGACTAAAGGTGACCTTCACCGATTGGATTGGAACTGGTGCCAAAAGATGCTTTAGGACCATAGTTACATTGTGTGCTATTTTCCAGAAAATTCGGGCTATCCGTTAGTAAGTTATTAGGGGTCAAACATTGAAAAATACCAACTTTCAACGGCTAGAACTCGAAAACGAGGCTCTAAGAATTTTTGGGCAGGTGGCCCCAGCGACCCATGGCCCCAGGCCTTTCAACTGGCACCAATTTCATTCCGATCGGTGAAGGTCAGTTTTGATCAAATAAGCTGTCCAAAGTTGTTGAGGAATATCCAGAATTTTGAGCCCTAATAACTCACTTATTTGTCGTCCGATTTGGCTGAAATTTAGAACGTATGTAGCCCTCATCCATACCAACAAGCCTGCAAAATATGGTAGGGGTAAATACAAAAGCGCACCCAATATGGGCCGCCAAACATTCATTAAATAAACGGTTTTACGCCTGTAGCAGGCAGAGGAAAGCACCTATGGCGCTGCAAATACATGCGCATGCGCAGACCACTTATGCCTACAAACGTACAGGGTAGTCAAGGGAATCGGGGCAAAGCGTCCTGGTGAAAACGGGTCATCAATTTTACATTGCGCCCTATGGAAATATGGGCGGGAAAACGGTAAAACCGTAATAACTCTATTAATTCGCAACAAACGGGTGCGCTTTTTACAGGGTTTATAGGTGGTAGGAAGGTTCACAACTGGGCCAAATAGGAGTGCGCTGCATGCAGTACACGTGGAGATATAAGGACTCGAAATGGGTCTGTAGGAGTCGTCTGATGAACAAAGAGATTGAAATTGACTAAAGGTGACCTTCACCGATTGGATTGGAACTGGTGCCAAAAGATGCTTTAGGACCATAGTTACATTGTGTGCTATTTTCCAGAAAATTCGGGCTATCCGTTAGTAAGTTATTAGGGGTCAAACATTGAAAAATACCAACTTTCAACGGCTAGAACTCGAAAACGAGGCTCTAAGAATTTTTGGGCAGGTGGCCCCAGCGACCCATGGCCCCAGGCCTTTCAACTGGCACCAATTTCATTCCGATCGGTGAAGGTCAGTTTTGATCAAATAAGCTGTCCAAAGTTGTTGAGGAATATCCAGAATTTTGAGCCCTAATAACTCACTTATTTGTCGTCCGATTTGGCTGAAATTTAGAACGTATGTAGCCCTCATCCATACCAACAAGCCTGCAAAATATGGTAGGGGTAAATACAAAAGCGCACCCAATATGGGCCGCCAAACATTCATTAAATAAACGGTTTTACGCCTGTAGCAGGCAGAGGAAAGCACCTATGGCGCTGCAAATACATGCGCATGCGCAGACCACTTATGCCTACAAACGTACAGGGTAGTCAAGGGAATCGGGGCAAAGCGTCCTGGTGAAAACGGGTCATCAATTTTACATTGCGCCCTATGGAAATATGGGCGGGAAAACGGTAAAACCGTAATAACTCTATTAATTCGCAACAAACGGGTGCGCTTTTTACAGGGTTTATAGGTGGTAGGAAGGTTCACAACTGGGCCAAATAGGAGTGCGCTGCATGCAGTACACGTGGAGATATAAGGACTCGAAATGGGTCTGTAGGAGTCGTCTGATGAACAAAGAGATTGAAATTGACTAAAGGTGACCTTCACCGATTGGATTGGAACTGGTGCCAAAAGATGCTTTAGGACCATAGTTACATTGTGTGCTATTTTCCAGAAAATTCGGGCTATCCGTTAGTAAGTTATTAGGGGTCAAACATTGAAAAATACCAACTTTCAACGGCTAGAACTCGAAAACGAGGCTCTAAGAATTTTTGGGCAGGTGGCCCCAGCGACCCATGGCCCCAGGCCTTTCAACTGGCACCAATTTCATTCCGATCGGTGAAGGTCAGTTTTGATCAAATAAGCTGTCCAAAGTTGTTGAGGAATATCCAGAATTTTGAGCCCTAATAACTCACTTATTTGTCGTCCGATTTGGCTGAAATTTAGAACGTATGTAGCCCTCATCCATACCAACAAGCCTGCAAAATATGGTAGGGGTAAATACAAAAGCGCACCCAATATGGGCCGCCAAACATTCATTAAATAAACGGTTTTACGCCTGTAGCAGGCAGAGGAAAGCACCTATGGCGCTGCAAATACATGCGCATGCGCAGACCACTTATGCCTACAAACGTACAGGGTAGTCAAGGGAATCGGGGCAAAGCGTCCTGGTGAAAACGGGTCATCAATTTTACATTGCGCCCTATGGAAATATGGGCGGGAAAACGGTAAAACCGTAATAACTCTATTAATTCGCAACAAACGGGTGCGCTTTTTACAGGGTTTATAGGTGGTAGGAAGGTTCACAACTGGGCCAAATAGGAGTGCGCTGCATGCAGTACACGTGGAGATATAAGGACTCGAAATGGGTCTGTAGGAGTCGTCTGATGAACAAAGAGATTGAAATTGACTAAAGGTGACCTTCACCGATTGGATTGGAACTGGTGCCAAAAGATGCTTTAGGACCATAGTTACATTGTGTGCTATTTTCCAGAAAATTCGGGCTATCCGTTAGTAAGTTATTAGGGGTCAAACATTGAAAAATACCAACTTTCAACGGCTAGAACTCGAAAACGAGGCTCTAAGAATTTTTGGGCAGGTGGCCCCAGCGACCCATGGCCCCAGGCCTTTCAACTGGCACCAATTTCATTCCGATCGGTGAAGGTCAGTTTTGATCAAATAAGCTGTCCAAAGTTGTTGAGGAATATCCAGAATTTTGAGCCCTAATAACTCACTTATTTGTCGTTCGATTTGGCTGAAATTTAGAACGTATGTAGCCCTCATCCATACCAACAAGCCTACAAAATATGGTAGGGGTAAATACAAAAGCGCACCCAATATGGGCCGCCAAACATTCATTAAATAAACGGTTTTACGCCTGTAGCAGGCAGAGGAAAGCACCTATGGCGCTGCAAATACATGCGCATGCGCAGACCACTTATGCCTACAAACGTACAGGGTAGTCAAGGGAATCGGGGCAAAGCGTCCTGGTGAAAACGGGTCATCAATTTTACATTGCGCCCTATGGAAATATGGGCGGGAAAACGGTAAAACCGTAATAACTCTATTAATTCGCAACAAACGGGTGCGCTTTTTACAGGGTTTATAGGTGGTAGGAAGGTTCACAACTGGGCCAAATAGGAGTGCGCTGCATGCAGTACACGTGGAGATATAAGGACTCGAAATGGGTCTGTAGGAGTCGTCTGATGAACAAAGAGATTGAAATTGACTAAAGGTGACCTTCACCGATTGGATTGGAACTGGTGCCAAAAGATGCTTTAGGACCATAGTTACATTGTGTGCTATTTTCCAGAAAATTCGGGCTATCCGTTAGTAAGTTATTAGGGGTCAAACATTGAAAAATACCAACTTTCAACGGCTAGAACTCGAAAACGAGGCTCTAAGAATTTTTGGGCAGGTGGCCCCAGCGACCCATGGCCCCAGGCCTTTCAACTGGCACCAATTTCATTCCGATCGGTGAAGGTCAGTTTTGATCAAATAAGCTGTCCAAAGTTGTTGAGGAATATCCAGAATTTTGAGCCCTAATAACTCACTTATTTGTCGTCCGATTTGGCTGAAATTTAGAACGTATGTAGCCCTCATCCATACCAACAAGCCTGCAAAATATGGTAGGGGTAAATACAAAAGCGCACCCAATATGGGCCGCCAAACATTCATTAAATAAACGGTTTTACGCCTGTAGCAGGCAGAGGAAAGCACCTATGGCGCTGCAAATACATGCGCATGCGCAGACCACTTATGCCTACAAACGTACAGGGTAGTCAAGGGAATCGGGGCAAAGCGTCCTGGTGAAAACGGGTCATCAATTTTACATTGCGCCCTATGGAAATATGGGCGGGAAAACGGTAAAACCGTAATAACTCTATTAATTCGCAACAAACGGGTGCGCTTTTTACAGGGTTTATAGGTGGTAGGAAGGTTCACAACTGGGCCAAATAGGAGTGCGCTGCATGCAGTACACGTGGAGATATAAGGACTCGAAATGGGTCTGTAGGAGTCGTCTGATGAACAAAGAGATTGAAATTGACTAAAGGTGACCTTCACCGATTGGATTGGAACTGGTGCCAAAAGATGCTTTAGGACCATAGTTACATTGTGTGCTATTTTCCAGAAAATTCGGGCTATCCGTTAGTAAGTTATTAGGGGTCAAACATTGAAAAATACCAACTTTCAACGGCTAGAACTCGAAAACGAGGCTCTAAGAATTTTTGGGCAGGTGGCCCCAGCGACCCATGGCCCCAGGCCTTTCAACTGGCACCAATTTCATTCCGATCGGTGAAGGTCAGTTTTGATCAAATAAGCTGTCCAAAGTTGTTGAGGAATATCCAGAATTTTGAGCCCTAATAACTCACTTATTTGTCGTCCGATTTGGCTGAAATTTAGAACGTATGTAGCCCTCATCCATACCAACAAGCCTGCAAAATATGGTAGGGGTAAATACAAAAGCGCACCCAATATGGGCCGCCAAACATTCATTAAATAAACGGTTTTACGCCTGTAGCAGGCAGAGGAAAGCACCTATGGCGCTGCAAATACATGCGCATGCGCAGACCACTTATGCCTACAAACGTACAGGGTAGTCAAGGGAATCGGGGCAAAGCGTCCTGGTGAAAACGGGTCATCAATTTTACATTGCGCCCTATGGAAATATGGGCGGGAAAACGGTAAAACCGTAATAACTCTATTAATTCGCAACAAACGGGTGCGCTTTTTACAGGGTTTATAGGTGGTAGGAAGGTTCACAACTGGGCCAAATAGGAGTGCGCTGCATGCAGTACACGTGGAGATATAAGGACTCGAAATGGGTCTGTAGGAGTCGTCTGATGAACAAAGAGATTGAAATTGACTAAAGGTGACCTTCACCGATTGGATTGGAACTGGTGCCAAAAGATGCTTTAGGACCATAGTTACATTGTGTGCTATTTTCCAGAAAATTCGGGCTATCCGTTAGTAAGTTATTAGGGGTCAAACATTGAAAAATACCAACTTTCAACGGCTAGAACTCGAAAACGAGGCTCTAAGAATTTTTGGGCAGGTGGCCCCAGCGACCCATGGCCCCAGGCCTTTCAACTGGCACCAATTTCATTCCGATCGGTGAAGGTCAGTTTTGATCAAATAAGCTGTCCAAAGTTGTTGAGGAATATCCAGAATTTTGAGCCCTAATAACTCACTTATTTGTCGTCCGATTTGGCTGAAATTTAGAACGTATGTAGCCCTCATCCATACCAACAAGCCTGCAAAATATGGTAGGGGTAAATACAAAAGCGCACCCAATATGGGCCGCCAAACATTCATTAAATAAACGGTTTTACGCCTGTAGCAGGCAGAGGAAAGCACCTATGGCGCTGCAAATACATGCGCATGCGCAGACCACTTATGCCTACAAACGTACAGGGTAGTCAAGGGAATCGGGGCAAAGCGTCCTGGTGAAAACGGGTCATCAATTTTACATTGCGCCCTATGGAAATATGGGCGGGAAAACGGTAAAACCGTAATAACTCTATTAATTCGCAACAAACGGGTGCGCTTTTTACAGGGTTTATAGGTGGTAGGAAGGTTCACAACTGGGCCAAATAGGAGTGCGCTGCATGCAGTACACGTGGAGATATAAGGACTCGAAATGGGTCTGTAGGAGTCGTCTGATGAACAAAGAGATTGAAATTGACTAAAGGTGACCTTCACCGATTGGATTGGAACTGGTGCCAAAAGATGCTTTAGGACCATAGTTACATTGTGTGCTATTTTCCAGAAAATTCGGGCTATCCGTTAGTAAGTTATTAGGGGTCAAACATTGAAAAATACCAACTTTCAACGGCTAGAACTCGAAAACGAGGCTCTAAGAATTTTTGGGCAGGTGGCCCCAGCGACCCATGGCCCCAGGCCTTTCAACTGGCACCAATTTCATTCCGATCGGTGAAGGTCAGTTTTGATCAAATAAGCTGTCCAAAGTTGTTGAGGAATATCCAGAATTTTGAGCCCTAATAACTCACTTATTTGTCGTCCGATTTGGCTGAAATTTAGAACGTATGTAGCCCTCATCCATACCAACAAGCCTGCAAAATATGGTAGGGGTAAATACAAAAGCGCACCCAATATGGGCCGCCAAACATTCATTAAATAAACGGTTTTACGCCTGTAGCAGGCAGAGGAAAGCACCTATGGCGCTGCAAATACATGCGCATGCGCAGACCACTTATGCCTACAAACGTACAGGGTAGTCAAGGGAATCGGGGCAAAGCGTCCTGGTGAAAACGGGTCATCAATTTTACATTGCGCCCTATGGAAATATGGGCGGGAAAACGGTAAAACCGTAATAACTCTATTAATTCGCAACAAACGGGTGCGCTTTTTACAGGGTTTATAGGTGGTAGGAAGGTTCACAACTGGGCCAAATAGGAGTGCGCTGCATGCAGTACACGTGGAGATATAAGGACTCGAAATGGGTCTGTAGGAGTCGTCTGATGAACAAAGAGATTGAAATTGACTAAAGGTGACCTTCACCGATTGGATTGGAACTGGTGCCAAAAGATGCTTTAGGACCATAGTTACATTGTGTGCTATTTTCCAGAAAATTCGGGCTATCCGTTAGTAAGTTATTAGGGGTCAAACATTGAAAAATACCAACTTTCAACGGCTAGAACTCGAAAACGAGGCTCTAAGAATTTTTGGGCAGGTGGCCCCAGCGACCCATGGCCCCAGGCCTTTCAACTGGCACCAATTTCATTCCGATCGGTGAAGGTCAGTTTTGATCAAATAAGCTGTCCAAAGTTGTTGAGGAATATCCAGAATTTTGAGCCCTAATAACTCACTTATTTGTCGTCCGATTTGGCTGAAATTTAGAACGTATGTAGCCCTCATCCATACCAACAAGCCTGCAAAATATGGTAGGGGTAAATACAAAAGCGCACCCAATATGGGCCGCCAAACATTCATTAAATAAACGGTTTTACGCCTGTAGCAGGCAGAGGAAAGCACCTATGGCGCTGCAAATACATGCGCATGCGCAGACCACTTATGCCTACAAACGTACAGGGTAGTCAAGGGAATCGGGGCAAAGCGTCCTGGTGAAAACGGGTCATCAATTTTACATTGCGCCCTATGGAAATATGGGCGGGAAAACGGTAAAACCGTAATAACTCTATTAATTCGCAACAAACGGGTGCGCTTTTTACAGGGTTTATAGGTGGTAGGAAGGTTCACAACTGGGCCAAATAGGAGTGCGCTGCATGCAGTACACGTGGAGATATAAGGACTCGAAATGGGTCTGTAGGAGTCGTCTGATGAACAAAGAGATTGAAATTGACTAAAGGTGACCTTCACCGATTGGATTGGAACTGGTGCCAAAAGATGCTTTAGGACCATAGTTACATTGTGTGCTATTTTCCAGAAAATTCGGGCTATCCGTTAGTAAGTTATTAGGGGTCAAACATTGAAAAATACCAACTTTCAACGGCTAGAACTCGAAAACGAGGCTCTAAGAATTTTTGGGCAGGTGGCCCCAGCGACCCATGGCCCCAGGCCTTTCAACTGGCACCAATTTCATTCCGATCGGTGAAGGTCAGTTTTGATCAAATAAGCTGTCCAAAGTTGTTGAGGAATATCCAGAATTTTGAGCCCTAATAACTCACTTATTTGTCGTCCGATTTGGCTGAAATTTAGAACGTATGTAGCCCTCATCCATACCAACAAGCCTGCAAAATATGGTAGGGGTAAATACAAAAGCGCACCCAATATGGGCCGCCAAACATTCATTAAATAAACGGTTTTACGCCTGTAGCAGGCAGAGGAAAGCACCTATGGCGCTGCAAATACATGCGCATGCGCAGACCACTTATGCCTACAAACGTACAGGGTAGTCAAGGGAATCGGGGCAAAGCGTCCTGGTGAAAACGGGTCATCAATTTTACATTGCGCCCTATGGAAATATGGGCGGGAAAACGGTAAAACCGTAATAACTCTATTAATTCGCAACAAACGGGTGCGCTTTTTACAGGGTTTATAGGTGGTAGGAAGGTTCACAACTGGGCCAAATAGGAGTGCGCTGCATGCAGTACACGTGGAGATATAAGGACTCGAAATGGGTCTGTAGGAGTCGTCTGATGAACAAAGAGATTGAAATTGACTAAAGGTGACCTTCACCGATTGGATTGGAACTGGTGCCAAAAGATGCTTTAGGACCATAGTTACATTGTGTGCTATTTTCCAGAAAATTCGGGCTATCCGTTAGTAAGTTATTAGGGGTCAAACATTGAAAAATACCAACTTTCAACGGCTAGAACTCGAAAACGAGGCTCTAAGAATTTTTGGGCAGGTGGCCCCAGCGACCCATGGCCCCAGGCCTTTCAACTGGCACCAATTTCATTCCGATCGGTGAAGGTCAGTTTTGATCAAATAAGCTGTCCAAAGTTGTTGAGGAATATCCAGAATTTTGAGCCCTAATAACTCACTTATTTGTCGTCCGATTTGGCTGAAATTTAGAACGTATGTAGCCCTCATCCATACCAACAAGCCTGCAAAATATGGTAGGGGTAAATACAAAAGCGCACCCAATATGGGCCGCCAAACATTCATTAAATAAACGGTTTTACGCCTGTAGCAGGCAGAGGAAAGCACCTATGGCGCTGCAAATACATGCGCATGCGCAGACCACTTATGCCTACAAACGTACAGGGTAGTCAAGGGAATCGGGGCAAAGCGTCCTGGTGAAAACGGGTCATCAATTTTACATTGCGCCCTATGGAAATATGGGCGGGAAAACGGTAAAACCGTAATAACTCTATTAATTCGCAACAAACGGGTGCGCTTTTTACAGGGTTTATAGGTGGTAGGAAGGTTCACAACTGGGCCAAATAGGAGTGCGCTGCATGCAGTACACGTGGAGATATAAGGACTCGAAATGGGTCTGTAGGAGTCGTCTGATGAACAAAGAGATTGAAATTGACTAAAGGTGACCTTCACCGATTGGATTGGAACTGGTGCCAAAAGATGCTTTAGGACCATAGTTACATTGTGTGCTATTTTCCAGAAAATTCGGGCTATCCGTTAGTAAGTTATTAGGGGTCAAACATTGAAAAATACCAACTTTCAACGGCTAGAACTCGAAAACGAGGCTCTAAGAATTTTTGGGCAGGTGGCCCCAGCGACCCATGGCCCCAGGCCTTTCAACTGGCACCAATTTCATTCCGATCGGTGAAGGTCAGTTTTGATCAAATAAGCTGTCCAAAGTTGTTGAGGAATATCCAGAATTTTGAGCCCTAATAACTCACTTATTTGTCGTCCGATTTGGCTGAAATTTAGAACGTATGTAGCCCTCATCCATACCAACAAGCCTGCAAAATATGGTAGGGGTAAA
This sequence comes from Anodontia alba, assembly GCA_964016985.1. Classification (NCBI taxonomy): domain Eukaryota; kingdom Metazoa; phylum Mollusca; class Bivalvia; order Lucinida; family Lucinidae; genus Anodontia; species Anodontia alba. The sequence continues at coordinate 15,252 of CAXHKG010000152.1, forward strand.
TACAAAAGCGCACCCAATATGGGCCGCCAAACATTCATTAAATAAACGGTTTTACGCCTGTAGCAGGCAGAGGAAAGCACCTATGGCGCTGCAAATACATGCGCATGCGCAGACCACTTATGCCTACAAACGTACAGGGTAGTCAAGGGAATCGGGGCAAAGCGTCCTGGTGAAAACGGGTCATCAATTTTACATTGCGCCCTATGGAAATATGGGCGGGAAAACGGTAAAACCGTAATAACTCTATTAATTCGCAACAAACGGGTGCGCTTTTTACAGGGTTTATAGGTGGTAGGAAGGTTCACAACTGGGCCAAATAGGAGTGCGCTGCATGCAGTACACGTGGAGATATAAGGACTCGAAATGGGTCTGTAGGAGTCGTCTGATGAACAAAGAGATTGAAATTGACTAAAGGTGACCTTCACCGATTGGATTGGAACTGGTGCCAAAAGATGCTTTAGGACCATAGTTACATTGTGTGCTATTTTCCAGAAAATTCGGGCTATCCGTTAGTAAGTTATTAGGGGTCAAACATTGAAAAATACCAACTTTCAACGGCTAGAACTCGAAAACGAGGCTCTAAGAATTTTTGGGCAGGTGGCCCCAGCGACCCATGGCCCCAGGCCTTTCAACTGGCACCAATTTCATTCCGATCGGTGAAGGTCAGTTTTGATCAAATAAGCTGTCCAAAGTTGTTGAGGAATATCCAGAATTTTGAGCCCTAATAACTCACTTATTTGTCGTCCGATTTGGCTGAAATTTAGAACGTATGTAGCCCTCATCCATACCAACAAGCCTGCAAAATATGGTAGGGGTAAATACAAAAGCGCACCCAATATGGGCCGCCAAACATTCATTAAATAAACGGTTTTACGCCTGTAGCAGGCAGAGGAAAGCACCTATGGCGCTGCAAATACATGCGCATGCGCAGACCACTTATGCCTACAAACGTACAGGGTAGTCAAGGGAATCGGGGCAAAGCGTCCTGGTGAAAACGGGTCATCAATTTTACATTGCGCCCTATGGAAATATGGGCGGGAAAACGGTAAAACCGTAATAACTCTATTAATTCGCAACAAACGGG
>CAXHKG010000153.1:0-64093 GCA_964016985.1 Anodontia alba
CATGATAATGGATAATTATCCATTGAAAGAACGAATATTACACAAAACTACCGTTCCGAACAAAAACTAAAAAATAGAGTTAACTATAAAATCAAATCGGGACGAGTATACTGTTCAAAATAGTTAAGCCTGTGGTGGGTGATGATTCCCAGTATATCTACAGAATTCTTGAAGTGTATCAATGATCCACTTCCTTGGAATGAGATAACAAAATAATAAATTATAAATACATGTACCACGACAAATGACATATATAGAATGCTTGCTGCATTATTCTAATTACTGGGACACAACAACTTACCAAATGTATCCAAAAATTTGAAGCTATTGTTCTGGATCAATACAGTTTGCAAAGACATGTTTGTTTGTTTGTTTGTTTGTGTTGAGGTTTTACGGCCCAGTCAACCCAATGGGGTCATGTCGAGCGCGGTCAGTTTACCTAACCACGCGTTTATTGGGCAGGTTTAGTCCTCTAAGCGGTTAACCAGTATTGTGCACATTCTTTCGCCAGAAACTGGCTACTGCCCTTCTTTAATCAGCGGAAGGGAGAGAATGACCGTAGAAAATATTTCATGATCAAAAAGACATGTTTGTCGCAATACAGTTAAAGTTCATTAACTCGAACACTGATGGTTCTTTTACCAGGGCTGATTCGGACTCGTTTTTGAGTAATATGAATTCTTCCAATAGCTCAAAACAAATTTTAAGGACCTTTTAGGGAAATTTTCTTACTTAGTCATGAAAATGTATGTTGTGTGTACTCATTAGAATCGCCTCATTGAGGCAATTCTAATGACTACACTCAAAAAACCATTATTTTTATAGGATCGAAAAGATATCCCTAAAGTATGTTAATTAGCCTCCTGACCTGGCGCTCTGATTAACCCTCCGTAGCCCGAAGTACTGATGTCTAGAACAAATTAAATAGCCCCAAGAGTATTCGAGCCATTCAAGTTGACTGTATATCGTGGAAAGAACAATGGATGATATACTCTAATACAGCTTAAGATCTTGTTCTGGGAAAAAATATGAAAATATCTTAAATGTCGTCTGCATGCTGAATGTTAAGAGATAACCCCGCTTGCATTCTTTACAAATCTATAGCGGGCCCCCGTTTATAAATCTATAGCGGGCCGTTATCTGCCCGTCAGCTACCCTGACGGGCCGATAACGGCCCGCTATAGATTTATGTAGAATGCTTACTGGGTAGGATGATGATGTTTTTTGTTTGTTTGTTTTTTTTTTCACACCATTTCAACAATACTATAGTTATATCATGACGATAGAAGGGTGATAATAAAAGTCTCTCCATACGTACAGTCAGGTATTGAATTCCGCCTTCAGTAGGATAAGAACATGGGACCTCGAGATCCCAAGTTTGGGAACGCTATCATGCCGGATCTAAAACTAAATAGTAAGTATTTCACTTACCTACCAAACCATCTGAAAAGGGTCCTACCGAAAATAAAATATGATAAAATATTTTTCTTACGAGGCCAAATGACACAAAATTGCTAGGAATTTCAGACGACGACATAATGATAGTGTTCGTATTGTCCTGGAATGTAGGGATTGATATCCCTGAAAAAAAAAAAAAGAAAGGAAAACAAAAGATGGGCCTTTCAAACTCTATTTTCTGGGAGAACTAATAATAAATTAAAAAAAAAAAAAACCAAAAAACAAACACACAATATTTCAAAATGCCGTCGGCTGAAAGTTTTACCCGGTATGCTAAATATATCATAGGGGACAATTTGATCAAATTACCGTACTTATCCTAATTTTTCGGAATGAGGCCTGAGCAAACAGCGCAAACCGAGATCTGATGCGGCTTCTGATCAGGATCTACACTGTTTGTCACTCATCCAGCAATTTTAGACACAGTAAGTTTAACTTATGGAAAATCTACAAGTATTTTGCAAAGATTACGGTATGCAAAGGTTAGCAAATCTATCTAAAACATGTGAAAACTGAAACTGAAAATAACAACATGGGTCAAAGTGGAGATCCTCTGCCCACCCTCTCTCCGGTCAAACCCCCTCTAGAGCCTTCCTGCAGATCACTCGGCGCACCCACAAAATCTTATCCTGGGCCCAGTTGTTCAAATCGTCGTTAGCTTAACGAGCTCGTTAAGGGTCATTTCGTTAACTGTTTAGCGGAATCAATATACAATATTCTGATATTTTTTGCTGAAAAAATGTGAGTAGCTTTTGCACTCACATTTTTCAGCAAAAAATTTCAGCATATTTGCGTATCACTCGATGTAAATTTTAACGAATCGTTAACTAACGACATCTTTAGTTTTGAACAACTGGGCCCTGGTCTTTCTTCTCGTTGGAACATTCGATAGTTATACAAATGATTCTGTAATCGGATGTCAGAAACCCTGAGTAGACAACGTTGGATCGCAGACCTGCGCTGTCCGCATATACCTGAAGGCACCTTTGCGTTTGACGCAATCCACGCGCACTCATTGGCCATGCCTTTATTTGTTGTGAGGATTGATGATGGTTTGTTATTTGTTGTTTTAGGTCCCTTTCAACTTTATGAAAGTCATATCGAGACGATAGAAAACTGTGCAATAAAACGCCGTAGAGTTATGATCTGAAAACCGCCTTCAGTCGCCCCAGGATACCTCTAGACCCGGAGTCGGATGCACTAACGCTCAGCCACCCGGATGCTTCTTGTGAGTATACTAGAATCTTGTCTGGGTGTGGCAGTAAAGGTACTGTTAATAATTGTCAATTTCGACCAGCTATCAGGAGTTCCGATAGAGTTGCATTTACATGTTTTATATGAGCAGAATAAGAGCATCTACACGTAATTATTAATCCATTTAAAACGATGTCCATGTGTATTTCAAGCTTTCGATAAAATGGGGGTCTTTATTAGGGATATTCATTATCAATAATAGATAACAGATAGCCTTTGTCAGTATCAGTAAAAAGACATGTTTGTCAAATCACGTTTTAAATTCTGCGAGTTTGGCCTTAAACATCTTAGCCCACCCCACCACAAAAAAGTGCTAATCATAAATTTTGGGACATACATTGTACATGTAGGATCAGTAATCAGTTTGAGATAACGGTAACGCATCTCAAATCTATAAACCCAGCGGAAGTCCTCATATGCGCGTTTTTTACAGTTAACTTGTTATATTGTGATAGTTGGGCCTGTCAAGCGAAAATGTATATTCGAACATATGTGGAGAGTGAAATGAAAGACCTGACTGTGCTTCAGCGCAGTCCACTCAGCTCCCTCACTATCCACTGGTAAAAAGTATTGAAAACTGTAGACTGCATCTACCGATAGTCAAATACCCTGACGAGACTGTGCGGGTACGCAGCTGTGCTTTTTGCATAGTTCGAAGGCACATATTAGACTGACGTGGCCCGTATAACAATATCCCAGATAGCATTCCACATAAATCTATATCGGCCCGTTATTGTCCCGACAGGAATCCTGTCGGACCGATAACGTGCCGATATAGATAATAGAGGAATGCTATCTGGGTATCTACCTTTTTGCAAATAGAATATTCTGTGGGCATGTGCAGACATTAGCTCCGCCCTTTATCACTCTAGGTAAATTCAGCAGACGACAAATTGATGTTTTTTTTCTTAATTTAAAAAAATGCATTTGAAAATTCATGTAATTTATGGAGACAATTTGCCTGAAATGTTTAGTTTTGTTTGCTAGAAAAAATAGAAATATACTTAAAAGTGTCGCCTGCTGAAAACTGTACTGCGAGAGCTAAGCGTCAACTGCGAGGACTCGGTATAGAAACGCTTGACTGTCCGTTACATTGTAAGTAGCCAAACAAATGAAGACAATACGTCAGCTTTGTTTGTTTGTGTTGAAGTTTTACGGCCAGTCAACCCAATGGGGTCATGTCGAGCGCGGTCAGTTTACCTGACCACACGTTTACTGGGCAGGCTTAGTCCTCTAAGCGGTTAACCAGTATTGTGCACATTCTTTCGCCAGAAACTTACAAGTGCCCTTCTTGAATCAGGGAGAGAATGACCGTAGAAAATATTTCATGATCAATCTCCACGAAAGAATATTGCCGACCCCAGCGGGGGTCGAACCAGCGACCTCCTGGTCTCCAGTCGGACGCGCATCCAACTGCGCCACCGAGGCCGGCGCAATACGTAAGCTTGATTTGCACGTATTATTTCAAACTAAAGCGGTCATTGGTACAGCTTTTCTAAAGTTATGTGTTTCATCTTGTGAAAATAAAGCTATAGCAGATAATTTCAGTAAGGTTTCAATACATGTTTTATTTATGTACCTTTATTTATTGAGAGTACATGTAAGTAAAGAAAACAGTCTTCTATGCATACACGGAAACTGAACAAGTCTAAAGGGTCCGCGCGGCCGAGCGGTTGGCATTCCCGACAAGTTCCCAAGTTCCGCGGAATTCCGATTATGACTGCAAACATAAATAGTCCAGATAAGAGGAGTTATCCAAATTATATTTCTTAATTCTCCACGAAAATATACGTTGTGGGTCGGCTGGGTGCTTCAAAAGAGAACCTGCAACATATGTTTTCGTGGAGAAATTACAATATTAATTCAATACGAAACATATGTTGTGGGTACTTGGCCTCGGCGAGGCGCTTCTAAAGAATACCCACAACATATGTTTTTATGGAGCAATAAAAAAAATATATCAGTTCTTTTCAGTTCAAAAAATACCTTATCTGGATCTATGAGCTTAGTGATTTTGTTGGCCTCGTTTCAGTTACAATTCTATACAGACACAATTAGTGTCTGTGTACGATTGTGGTTGGCTCATGACGTTACGGCGCTTTATTGCACAGGGCCTTTCAATATCACTCTTTATGGTCCCAATAAGCCTGCTAAGGAAAAGTGCGGCTAAGTAAACTGACAGACTCGACATGGTAATGTTGACTGATCCGTCAAACTAGAAACCAACCAATGTTAGGCATCATTTACAAGTGCAAATTAAACAAATGAGTGATAAGGGATGACTTAACTCTTTCACTGCCACAGACGATAATAATAGGCTTTTGCAAACAGCGTAGATCCAGATGAAACGGCTCATAATAAGCCATCTCATCTGGATCTACGCTGTTTGACATTCAGTATTTCAGCTGTATAAATGATAGGTTCATGTCGTTACGGCGCTTTATTGCAAAGAGCCTTTCAATATCACACTTTCATCGTCCCAATACGACTTGAATAATGTTGAAAGAGCTGTAAAACACCAAAATCATCATCATCATCATCGTCATCTGTGGTGACTGGCAGGACTGTCTGCCGCCTAGTTACTCTAGTTGGTAGAGACCGGGCTTGCAAGCAGAGGGTCACTCATTCGAGTCCTTGTTTGGCCACACTTTCCCTCCTCCATTCACTTTAAATATTGTCAAACGTAAATAACCTATTGGTTAGTATTTGTAAGTAAAGGTAGAGACTAGATAGTCTCTGTTGATACCTGGCACTTGAAAATTAGAATGAGAAGGAGTGTGGCAGGAGTGTCGGCTCGATTAGCACAGTTGAAGGAGAACACGACTTGCATGCAAACGGTTGCGGGTTCGAGTCCGATATCGGGCACACATTTTTCTCCTTAGATTACTCCATATTTTCTGTAACGGGTTATCCGAGGACCGGTTCATGCGGTTGTTTATTGAGAATGTGACCTGATTGCAACCTATAGTAAAACCTCAATGACTCGAACACCGATGGGTCGTTTACCATGGCTGTAAATGACTCGAACACCGATGGGTCGTTTACCATGGCTGTTTCGAACTTGATTTTCAGTCCGTAGGAAATTCTTCCGACAGGTCAATATAAACAAATACTCAGAGACATTTTTCTGAAATACTTTAAGTATGTCGGGTATCATGCCTCGGTGGCTCAGTCGGATGCGTGTCCAAATGGTGACCAGGAGGTCACGGTTCGATCCCCGCTGGGTCCGGAAACATCGTAGAGATTAAACATGAAGGGGGCATTATAGAAGTTCAGAGCACTCTATACTTCAAGTAACACTACAAGCTGATAATGTTACGGGTGTGAACTGTCCCGCGGATAGCTCGGCTGCTAAACAACAGTATAAGTTACGCGATATTCCTGCATCATTTCTGAACTGTGAAACGTCGTTTCAACGTTTAACTTGTACATTAGAGAGAATAGAAACGTCCCTGAATCAGGAACAAGATGTTCAGTTGGCGTACACTGAATTTGTGAAACTGGTTACAGACGAAATGGATGCGAAATTACCAAAACGCAAACAATACAAGACAAAAACGTCGTATAAACCCCATAAATCAAGAGTCAAACCTTATTGGACGTCTGAACTACAGGATCTGTGGAACGAAGTTTGTAAGCGGGAACGTATATGGCTTGTTAATAAGCGATGTGTAAACAGTAGATCCTTAAGGGAGGACTTCCGTAAAACACGTCGGCGATTTGATAAACTAAATAGACAGTGTAAAAGAAAATACCAAGTTGAGCAGCAAAAAAAGCTGCAGGACGAGTTTGAAAATTTAGAAAATCCACATAATTTTTGGGCTAAAATCGGACGGTTAGGCTTAGCTAATGATCGAAAAACACATATTCCGTGGGAGGTTAAAGATGAAGATGGTCAAATGAGTACTGATAAAAACAAGGTGCTGTGTAAGTGGAAAACAGAATATGAGTGTTTATTTAATGGCGATCAAGACAACCCTTCCTTTCATAGAGTCCATTTAGAAAATGTGCTAGAGTCAATGCGCGATCCATCCAACACCGCGTTTCCGGAATTAGACTGCTCTTTGTTAAATTCACCTATTAGTAGAGAAGAGGTTAGGGCGTCCGTGTATAGTGCAAAGGTCAGAAAAGCGCCGGGGATTGATGAAATACCGGCGGAGGTCCTTCGGAATGATAGCTGTATTGATTTATTGTTCAGGATAATAAGATATTGTTTCGAGGTAGGGGTTGTGCCCAAAGAATGGACTAAGGGTATAATTAACCCGATATATAAAAGTGATGATCCCTGTGACCCTCTGAACTATAGACCCATTACTTTGCTTTCTGTCCCTTGCAAACTATACACTGACATTCTTAATAAGCGATTGACGCGTTGGCTTGAAATGAATGATATACTGTTTGATGGCCAAAATGGATTTAGAAAGAGTAGGAGTTGTCTTGACCATATATATACGCTCTATACTGTAATAAACAATAGGAAGTCAGAAAATAAGGACACATTTGTGTGTTTTGTGGATGCCAAAAAGGCATTCGATACAGTTAATAGAAATTGCCTATGGTATAAACTTATGAGTATTGGTATTAAGGGTAAATTTCTTAATGCTGCACAGTCTTTATACGAGAATCTGTCTTGTTCTGTCAGAGTTAATAATTTAGGCACAGACTGGTTTAGTGTAACACAGGGTGTAAAGCAGGGTTGTGTGATCTCACCGACTTTGTTTTCTATTTATATGAATGACTTAGCAAAAGAGTTAGATGATATGAGGTGTGGTGTGACGCTTGAAGAGACATTGCAGTTATCTGTGCTATTTTATGCTGACGATATTGCTATCCTATCAGAGACTGAGGAGGGCATGCAAAAGATGTTAGATAAGTTAAATGACTGGTGCAATAAATGGCGTATTGTGATAAATGAGAATAAGACCAAAATCCTGCATTTCAGGCCTAAAGCTAAGAATGGGACAGAAAACAGTTTTAAGTGCGGCAATAAGAAAATTGATGTGACTAGCAATTATAAGTATCTTGGCTTCTGGATGAATGAGTTCTTAGACCTGAAATTCTCAATACGAGAGATAGCAAAGTCGGCTAGTAGAGCGTTGGGAGCTATATACTCAAAATTTTTGAGCGCTGGTGGTATGAATATACGCGTTTATACCAAACTGGTAGAGACCATAGTGGAACCTGTATTGTTCTTTTGCTCCGGTATATGGGGCCAAACCAAGTTTACTGAAATAGAGACAGTATTTAATAAAGCATGTAGATATTTCCTTGGCGTTACTAAGCATTGTTCTAACGTGTCTTCAAGGGGTGATATGGGATGGAGTTCTTGTGAAGTTAAACAGAAAGTTGAAACGGTTCGTATGTGGTGCAGGCTACGTAGTATGCCGGAGCACAGAATAATACGACGGGTCCACGAATGGTCTCTTCTTAAAGGTAGATCATGGGAACGGAAAATGCTGAATTTTATTGATACACATAATTTAGGTGATTTAATGTTGACTGAAAGCCCGAATAAAGCATCCTGTGTTACTGCTGCTCGAGATATTTTGAATGAAATAGACAGTGATAAGTGGTATCAAAAATTAATGAGTGAAGGTAATGCGGAAAACGGAAATAAACTTAGAACCTACAGATGTTACAAATATGTTCTGAGAACAGAATATTATGTACAATTCAATATGAGCAGGGGCCATAGACGTGTGCTTGCCAAGTTTCGTAGCTGCAATTTACCATTAGCTATTGAAACTGGCAGATATACCCGACCTAAAACTCCCGTACATGAGCGAGTTTGTAAATATTGTAACTCAAACTCAGTCGAGGACGAAACTCATTTTCTGGTTGATTGTGACTTTTACAGTGATTTGCGATACAACTTGTTTCAGTCTGCGCAGATAATCAATGAGACTTTTAAATATTATGACTCCTTGGATAAATTGGTATTTTTAATGAATTGTACAGATCTTCAATTCCAGTTGGCTAATGTTTTACTGAAAATGAATAAAAGACGTTTCTTAAATGCATGAAACATTTTAACATAAAATCATTTTTATAGTCACTGTATTACAGAGTGCGACTCATGCATGATTCTGCCATGGCGATTACAGCCGCGCCGAGCTCGGATCGGCTGTACCCGCCCCGGCACTGCTAAGCACAATATAATCAGTTGGAAGAGGTGGTTTGACCATGGCTGTGCTGCATGAATTTGCAATAGAATAAAGTAATGCATAAAGTAGTTTTATATAAGCAATCGATATTTACATATAAATAATATTTTAATGTAATGAATTTTATTGTCAAAATAGTGTCTCATGTGCCTTTTTAGGCAGGATCTCGAATATTTTTAGTTGAAATGTATGTATTATATGTATATATTTGAGATGTGACACTTTAATAAACTATTTTACTACTACTACTACATGAAATACTTTCTACGGTCAATCTTTAACATCCGCTAATTCAAGAAGGCCAGTTTTCAGTTTCAGGCGAATAATATGCACATGTAAACCTACTGGTTAACCAATTAGAGGTCTAAGCCTGCCAAACCATCCCAGGAAAGGTGCGCTTAGGTAAACTGACCGACTATACATCACCTTAGTAGTGTTGACTGGGCCGTCAAACTAGAAACCAACCAACGTCAGGCATCATTTACAAATGCAAATTAAACAAATGAGTGATAAGGGGTCGTTTAACTCTTCCATTGCTACAGACGATAATAATAAGCTTTTGCAAACAGCGTAGATTCAGATGAGACTGCTCATAATGAGCCGTCTCATCTGGATCTACACTGTTTGACATTCAGTCTTTCAGCTTTATAAATTCTGTTCAATATACAGTTTGTTAAAAATACAAAGCAGACGACAAATGTCGTCTGAAATTTGGCGCCGAAAGAGTTAAGGGGGCGCTGTACTTGCAGCAGGAGGGGGAAGTCCGACATTAGTTTCTTCTGTGTCTACACTGTCATTGTCATTTTCCTTGATCCTCCTTTATTTCGTTTTTTTTTTTTTTTTTTTCTCTCATCTAGTAACTCGCCTGTCCCCTTTCTTCCTTTCTATGTAAGATGACACGGTAGGTGGGGAAAGGAGGCATGTTAGTATTTTTTTTGTGTTCTACATTCTCGTTAGCATTTTGCCTGTCTCCTCTATTCCTCTCCTTTAATTGCGCCTCTATCCCTTTTCTCTGGGAGACGACACAAAATGACCCACGTAGGTTGATGTCTCGGTAAACAAACAACCTCCAGCTAACGTAGGTCTCATTCGTATCAAACTTTACTGCAGCAAACCAGACAAGTGGTACATGTAGCTGACCGAAAATGAAAATGAAAGGAAGCTACTCGACAGATAAAAGGCCGGCTTACACTGCTACTCTGACTCACAGCACAGAAACTAGGGTACTGTGACCTACCTTCTCGCGCGAAAATTAACACCAGATACACTTGTTTGGGTCAAACCTCATTTACTGGCTTCCGTTAGCCTCCGTCACATCAAATGTGATCCATGTATGAATCATAGCTCTAAATATGAGGGGTTATCAGGAAAATATTTTTTCTTATTTCTCGAAGAAAACAAGATGTTATACTCATTAGAAACGCCTCGGCAAGGCACTTTTAATGAGTAACCATATAATTTCATGGACAAATAAGAGAGATATCAACACATTTTGTTTTTGAACAATGCGCCTTATCTAGAACTACCACTCTAAGTATGCTCCAACAAAACTAGGTCACTGTGCCCTACTTTCTTGACAATTAACCGATATTTATATGTCGTGATCTGCTATATTTCCTCCCCTTAAACAATTCAGTCGCATCAAACCGCAGCATGCGTTCTATCGCTCCAGATCACACGCATAATAGGTCACTATGCTCGTCACACGTTTTGGTTGTCAGCCTCATATCCTGGCTTTCTAAGCTCAGTCGTATCAGTTTCGAGTTACCTCCACACATCCAGGTCACTGCGATAATCTTCGCGAAATTTAATGTCACATGCAATTTTCGGGGTTCAACTTCATATCTTGGCTTCCACAAAAGTTTGATAAGTCTTTGCAGCCTGCATGAAGAAAGCTGAGGTCCTTTGCTATTCATTGAGCATACAGGGAAGACATTGATCAGTCATCGCTGTATTCACAGGCCCTATATGTCATGCGGCAGCTTATGATAGTGATAAACATTTTGTTTTGATCAGGACTACATGTAAACGCTATTTTGGTATTAAATACATGCACTTCTTGGCATGAGACCATGCTTGTATCAATATTGCTTATTCAGAAACAATATTTTATATTACATAGATTAGAAATGTAACAGAAAGACTTTGTGGTCAACTGTATAATGTGTCAAGTTTTTAAATAGATATGAAGGGCATAAATAAAAATCATAAGCAAAAATTAGTGTAGGAAGCTATAATTTGGATATTCCTACTATACCAATAAAATTCTTGAATTGATATGTATTGGTTTACAAGCCTTCAGATAAATAAATTATCAACGTAACGCATCTGATAATGTAACAGAATAAATAAGGTGAAAGTGTCATTTTTGTCCTTTTATTCTGAATAATCTTATTTCAAAACCGAATGTTAATTCAAGGGATAAAAGTATAGGTAAAGACCTTTACAAAGAGAAAGATCCCTTTAAGATATTGAGGTGTTACATATGTTACCACGATTAAATTGTTATCACGATTAAACTATTAAGCAAAGTCATGTGAGGGTCTGACATATAACTCGTCTGTAGATATTTTATCGAGATATAAAGAAATTATGAGCATTTACTATAACTGAAAAGGTCAGGACAGTATTCAGTATTTTATGTAAAAGTGGCTTAGATGCAGAAAGCAACTTTACTGTTAACAGTATAAAAAGTATGTTATAACAGATAGAGAATATCGGCATTAAATTTGCACTTTCTGGAAAGCTTACAAAAACTTCTAAATAATACAAAACAGATGCACTAAATACTGATGAAGATTACCATACAGAAAACTATCGCAGTACGGAGGTATTTTAGATGTTACCTACGTTACTATAGGCAGAATGACATGACAGAGACATGTTTAAATGCACCTTTGTATTTCAAATTACTAAGATATAATGCTAAACTAAGAATTCACTTTATTTGTACAACTTCTAGGCTTCATTTGATGTGATATTATGTGAAAATGATTCTTTTTCAATGTTACATTTTACAAAGTATTAAAGCTAGAGAGATAATTGTTGCAGCTTTGAAAAGGATATTTTAATACCTTATCAGAAAATACAATTTTAAGGTCACAGAGGGCACAACACAAAAAGGGCTCTTCGCAAAGGAACAGCATTATCGTCGGTGTTCCTTTGCGAAGAACGCTCTTCATGTTATCGTCGGAGTTTCTTTAGGAAGAGCACTCATTATTTTATCGTCGGTGTTCCTTTGAGAAGAACCTTTTTTATTCATGTTATTGTCGAAATTTTGTTTGCAAAAAGCTTTTTACATGATATCGTCGTTTGCTTTTTTAATTTTTATTTTATTTTATTTTATTTTATTTATTTATTTATTTATTTTTTATTTTTTTTAAGTCCTTTTCGTGCTTATTATGCTTATTATGCCATCGGCGGTGTTCTTTTGAGAAGAGCTCTTTTGATATTATCGTCGGTGTTGCTTTGCGAAGAACCATTTGCGTGCGGTCAGTATTCCTTTGCGGAGATCTCTTCATGTTATCGTCCTTGTTTCTATACGAAGTCTTTCTTCATGTAAAGGTCGGTGTTTCTTTGCGAAGAACCTTTTTTTATGTTTTCGTCGGTTTTCTTTTGTCCAGCCATACGTCCTGTTCTCAAGCAACGTCATCGTGTAGCACGTTTTGCCTGATGTAGACGACACATACACTTCATGCAACAGGACTGAACATGTGTTCTTTTCACGGATGAATCCAGGTTTCATCTCGACAACAGCGACGGTCGTTCTAGAGTGTACCGTCATGTTGGTGAAAGTTTCCATGACAGTTGTGTGATTCAGCGGCGTCCTTTCGGCGGAGGTAGTGTCATGGTGTGGGGTGGAATCTCATCCCGAGGCAGAACAGCTCTTGTGGTTGTGGACGGCACGCCTTCAGGCATCAGATACCGTGACGAAATCATACGGCCCCATGTTCTCCCAATTGTGCAACAACATAACGCCACGCTGCAACAGGATACCGCTCGCCCACAAGTTGCGCTGGTCGTCACCGACTTCTTGATCCAGAACAATGTTAATGTGTTGCCCTGGCCTGTAATGTCACCGGATTTGTCTCCTATAGAGTACGTTTGGGATGAGATGCAGCATCGCTTTCGTGGCCTCCAAAATCAGCCGTTGGCGTTATCTGACCTGTCACGTGCGCTTGAGAGAATTTGGAATGGTATTCCCCAGGCATGTTTTTGAACACGTGTTGCATCAATGAGGCGTCGTTGCCAAGCATGCATCTTTTCCAATGGTAGACATACACGGTATTGATGACCTGAACTGTGTTTAGAAAACGTCTCTGAAAACTGATCTCTATCCAAGACGCTGCTGATACAATAACCATGTCAATTGTGCTGGTGTTAAATAAAGGCCAGACAAAACCCTGATACATTTTGTGTAGCAATTTCTTGTATACCTCCTAAGTTATATCATATTATATCTATGCACAGTTTATTTTTCCGCTAGTGTATATATATATATATATATATATATTGTATATATATATATATATATATATATATATATATATATATATATATATATATATATATATATATATATACTATGATGTTACAGTGAAGAGGTAGATTTTAAACAGATCACATTTTGAAATATTTGTCTTACTTTGAGGAGAAAACCTGATGCAAATACGCTCCTTAGGAGGCAATTTGCATGTAATACCAAAGTTTTTTTTTTTCTGTGGAAAAAAACAAAACAAGAAAAATATCATTAATTTGTCGTATTCTGCATTTCTCCATGGAGTGTTAAAAGAGCCAATTTGATTGATACACTATTAAAGAATGAAGTCATGATGAGCAAACAAACAGACATGAACAGTGATCATATATTGTATTATATATAAACAGCATAACTCTGGGGACGTTCACTCACAGAGGCTCAATACATAATCTTAACCACACTCCGTCTACTACAGCAGATTACAAATGGCTACAAATTGATTTTTTTTCTATTTTTTCCAGGAAAATGTTTCTAATGTTTTGTGCAAAGTACAAGTCTCAAATGGGAAAAATAATAACATTGCGAAAACGCGTCTATTCAAATATATTGAAAATTTCACCACGAAAAGCTGAAATTTTTAGATAAAATTCTGATATTTTTCATATTTCTGCTTAAAACATAGATTGTGGTACTCGTTAGAACCGCCTCGCCGAGGCGGTTCAAACGAGTATCACATCTATGTTTTTTAAGCAGAAATAAGAAAAATAATGTGTACCCTTGTAAACCCCAGTTTTACTCTACAAAAGTGGGGTTTAAGGGGGTCAAAATTATATAGATATACTTTCGTGATGAAAATAATTTAATATGTCGTCTTCTGAAAAGTTTACTCAGAATGCTTAGAGCTAATTTTTGCATAATGTTAGACACAAAACACACAGACTCTGTCCGCCATTACTGGTACATTTGTAAAGTATATGATAATTTGTTTCATCAGTTTGTTCAAGTCTTGATTTCTATCAAGTGTAGTAATTACCATTACATTTCCTGAAGCAGTGTTTTATTCCGCCTCTGCAATACCTTTAAAAAGGACAGGACCGCCTTTGTGTAAGTACAGAACAGGCCACACGATGAATTTGTATTTTTTGCCGGTCGTTTTGTAGAATTTGTATTTGTTAGTATCGAATGACGATTCTTCTTGTGTGAAGGTGGATTCCGTGAACAGCGGCGGAGAATATGACACGATACGCCAACAAAGTTCTACGCACTTCACAGCATATGTATGTAAAGCTGACTCATCCATAGGTAGATATGAATGCCCCCTCAACGCTTTCAGAAACTCCTATCAAATAAAAAGTACACAACTACATGCAGTTAAAGTATCTATTATTTCTTTTCATCCATCAATTCATAGAATTCTACAAACATACATATAATATTGAATTATGAAATAAGACAGCGTATCACAAAACTTACAATGAGACCTATGTAACCAGCAAAAACTCAGATCAGCCTGTACATGTACATCCACCCAATATGGCAAGGGTTCTCGTTTACCCCTACAAGGATTGCCTGGAGGCTGTAGAACACACAGGCGATCAGAAAGACTCAGATCAGACTGTGGGGATGTGCGGGCTGATCTGAGTCTTATTATAAGTTTTGTCGTGCGCATGCTCAAATGGTAGCTCAAGTAATGTGAAGATTTGTTGCAGTTTTTGCTACTGATCTTTCTAAGGTGTTGTGTGTCATCTGCATTTTTGTTTTTGTTTCATTGTGCGCGGCCTTGTAGTTACTCGCTGTTAAACATGTTTCTTGTTCTGTCGTGCTTCTTGATTTTTGTTGTTTTCAGTAGATCCTGTCTCGGATTATGACCACCTTGTTGGGCCAGAGAGATCTGGACGTGTTGATTGTCTCTGGTGTGTGGCATGTATACTGTTGGTCATGATTTGTTTGCTATACCTTCTGGCGCCATTGAGAGATTATGCTCTCTGATTGTAGCTGTTACTGGATATTTTGTTTTACTATTTTTCAAGTCTATCGCTTCCTCATACTTGAATACCCTAGGGAGCAAATACCTTTCTTTAAAAGTAGACCCCTTTTTGAAGGGGCGCTATGTGTATGAATGCAAATAGAAATTCAGAAAAAAATGTTTCCTATGTAAACAATGGCGGAAGACCTATCAAGTGTAACAAATTCTTTTAATTGTCTTCAATAAATCTTTCTGTCAGATTTTGTCCCACATAACTTTCTTTATCTGCCGTTTAATCCATTTATGCCCAGTGGATTCTTGTACCGTAACCTATTGAAGACCGGGTAACTGGTAAACAATGCAGACCCATATCAGCGTCTGATCAGGGTCTCAAATGAATGCAAATAGTTCAACCGTTTTTTTTTTTTTTTTGTTTTTTTTTTTTTTTTTTTTTGTTTAAAAATATCTATATGATATTGCGCGATATATCTAAAATCGAAAAGAGATTTTCCCAATATATAATGTGGGAGAGTTTATTCAATCTTTAATGGGTTAACTCTTAGACAGGTTCATTTCAATAAAAGACGTGTCTGGTTAGTTTAAATTGTTATCATGTTTTATAGAATGTCCTTGCCTAAATGCAAACAGTTTAGACTCTGATCGGACGCCACCAAAAAGGCTTCTTGTTAGAGCAGTCCATATGGTAGAGTTGATTCTCTTTAATAGTGCAAATGGCATTACTTTTGCGCATGCTACGCACACGCGTAATGTGCGTTATGGGAGTCCTACGCCGATGAAGAACACAATACTTCCAGTTTTTGTGTGCTGGAGGGGCACATGTTTCTTATTTCAATGTCATTGAAGCAATGAACCCTAAACGTTTTTGATACAAGCTGTGACTAGCATATTTCCACTTGCTGTGACTAGCAGATTTCCACTAGCAGTGCACATCTCTAACTGAGCACTCAACAGCTGACATTCCCCGCAAAACACAACAGCCAGAGGAATGAGTAAACAACAGAACATAATAGAAAAAGTAGTATAGAAAAGGACAAATTAGAATAGAATAACATTTATTAGAAAATCTACTCAATAAATGACATGTTTCGAGAAGGAGGCTGCTTCATACATGCATCAAACAGGAGATATTTACTATGGCCTAACACGCGCAGTAATCAAAAAGAACCGAGAGAATGTGTGCTAAAAACCTACTAATAACCTCATTGAGAGATCATCTTAGTTTTGTAAACGTCTTTCATAGCGGAAGTGATGTATTTAACTCATAGTCGAAGTATAGCCAGCCTCGGTGGCTCAGCCGGATACGCGTTCGACTGATAATCCGGAGGACGTGGGTTCGATCCCCGCCGACGTTCGATCCCCGCAACGTTCTTTCATGGAGATTGATCACTAAATATTTTCTACAGTCATTCTCTCCCTCAGGGCAGTTGTCAGTTTTTGGCGAAAGAATGTGCACATGTACTTTGTACTGGTTAACCACTTACAGGATAAAGCCTGCCCAGAGAAAAATTTTGGTAAGGTAAACTGACCGGCTTGACATGACCCTAATGGGTCGTAAAACTTCAACTCAGCTCTACTCATCTATCGAAGTATAGACATCAGACAGCCAAAACGGGCCGGTCAGTCTCGGTGACTGTCGGATTCGCGACCTACTGGTGATTTGAGGTCGCCGGTTCGATCTCCACCGGGCCCGGCAACATTCTTTCGTGGAGACTGATCATGAAATATTTCCTATGGTCATTTTTCCCTTCCGCTGATTCAGTTGTCAGTGTTTGGCGAAAGAATGTACAAAAGTACTGGTTAACTGCCAAGAGGACAAAGCCTGCCCAGGATAAAGTGTGGTAAGGTAAACTGACTTCGCTTGACATGACCATAATGGATTGACTGGGCCGTAGAACCTCAACACAACAGCCGAAACGGAAAATAGGTACTCAAACACTCAAGTACTCAGGGACAAAACCTCCCAGAGCTGATATCGATCCAGTGGTTGTTAAATGTACAAATATATAACAATAATACAGTCGAACCTCAATGGCTCGAACATCCTTGGGACCATGAAAATTGGTTCGAGATATGGGTTGTTCGAGCCACTGAGGATTAATCATGCTGTCATACCAAGAAGCAAATGACGATAATTTAGCAAATGGCGATAATTTAGGGAAATATTTTCGATTTTTACACAATAATTGTATGTTGTGTGTACTTATTAGAATCACGATGAGGCGATTCTAATGAGTACACACAACATACAACTTCATGATAAAATAAGAAAACTTCCCTAAATATTTGTTTTCTTGAGCTATCGGAAGAATTTCATAGAGACTCATAAACGAGTTCGAACAGACCCTGAGTTCGAACAGACAGGGTCTCGGCCCAAATAGTGAAGAGCAGGTGCTGGCTAGCATCACACATTACTCAAGCATCTAGCATCACACATTCCTCAAGCATCTAGAATCACACATTCCTCAAGCATCAGCTTACATGTCTTGTGAAGCACAGTAGCCGCAGACATGCAGAAGACGCCTCCACTGTAGTGCCCCGACTGCCACAAATTTAAACATGAAAAATGGGCAATAACTGTTTGAAAGCTGAAGAAAAAAACAAACCCTAGAAAGTGTGAAGATTTGTGCATATGCCAAATCCGATCAAAACATATCAACGAAGCCCAAAGATTTCAGGCGGAAACAATATGTATAGATGCAACAGGGTACGTTACTCTGAAGGGCTTTGGGATTCAGTAAAGCAAACAGTGTCAGAAAAATGCAAACATGGCCATAGGTCTAGATAGGAGTGGGTATCAGGTTAATATTTTCTTATTTCTCCATGAAAACATATATTGTGGTACTCATTAGAAGCGTCTCGGCGAGGCGCTTCTAATGAGTACCCACAATATATGTTTTCATGGAGAAATAAGAAAAATATCAATACTTTTGGATTGAAAAAATCGCCTTAACTAGAGCTATGCATGGCGAAATCTTACTTAATTTTCAGTCCCCTTTAGGGTAATAATTACCTCCTCTATAATCTTGCCTGAGGTGTCACGGAATTTTTTCTTTAAATCGTGTATCGTTTTCCATTCATGCTCGTTCAAATCCACACTGTCTTCTATTTCACCATCTGTCTGCGTCTGCAATATTACAATCATGACAGATAACCTTTGCCGTTCTCTGGGCTAATTCAGCAGACGACAGATAAATGATGTTTTCTTATTTTTCTCATAAAACAGATTCTGTCATTTCCTGAGGAGACAATTTGCATGAAAAGTCAAAATCGGTTTTCTAAGAAAAATATTTGAATTTGTCGTCTGTTGAAAATTTTACATACTGTGCTAAGCGTTAAACAAACATAACCATATTTTTGTAATCTTTTAGATAAGTTAATTTTTAAAATGTATACGCAGCTATGAAAAGTACATTCGAACTGGATATGTTGAGATTAGAATATTCACGTGGAAAGACCCCATGTGCGTCCCGCGAATACTCAAAGAAGCCTGCGCATCCGCGCAAACTAATCAGAGACTTTACTGTCCTCCTGAAGACGCTTTGAGTCCTTGGCTACTTACAGAGTGCTGTTCGAAGACTCTGATCAGACATCACAGAGGCGCAAGCTGATCTATGTTTTCAATGGGCGCATAATCAGTCTTCTAGTAAATGTTTTGCAGGCTCATTTATAATAGATGTCATTCTTTATGTCCTCTACGCAGGTATTAACTGCTTACATGTACATGTAATTTGCTTTGGGTATGCAAGTGCAAATACGTCAAGAATCAGTGTACATGTATCTGGTTGTGAATACGCCGATGGTACATGTATGCATTTGGAAATATACAAAGTGCCATGTTGCCGCCGTAGAGCGTTCCCCCAACCCACCCCCGCACTTCAACAAATAGATTTTTATTTCCTTTGGTATCATTGAGCCCATTCTACTTTCTACTTTCCGTGTACTTTGAAAACCGATCACAGCTTAAAACTGGTGGTGCTAGTGGTGTGTGGGGGAGGGGGTGGGGGCGTATGCACCTTTGCAGGAAGTAAAGGCATATTTCAATTCATATTTTGAGTTTTAATGCATAAAGATCAAAGTTACACGAAACAGAAGAGATTAGTATTGTAAATGCAATAATAATAATAATAATAATAATAAATAATAATAATAATAAAACACTCCATAGCCCATAAAGTGGCTTGCGGAAATTTGAGCCGCAACGTGAGGAACATACCTTGAGATATGTGCGCCCAGCGAAGATTCAAATCAGCCTGCATATTTGTGCATTCCGATCAGAATCTTCGCCGGGCACATTTAGGATAGCCAAGATTACAACTCTTCTTCATGCGAACACCAAAGACTTTATACAGACTGTGCGGATGCGTAGGTTGATTTGAGTTTACTTCAGGCGTTCTCTCACGTTATAGCTCATTTGTTTCTACTCGGTAATGCGGTTATACATGTAATAATACTTACGACGCTGGTGAATTATCAACTTTTTCATTCTAAAAAAAAAAAAAAAATAGAAAAAGGCCAAATGGAATCGAATGAATAAGGTGCGGACAAAGTAGCTATATTTTGATAAATTGTTGTTCCCTGTCACATCATTCATTTTTACTACGTCATGCAATTACAAGACACAATCACTGTTGCTTGTATACATACATATGTATGGACATACAAATAATTGAATTTTACCGTAGTAGAGCTTGAATATTTTCCTTGAAATGCACGCAAGATGGCTTGGTCTTGTGAAACCGATTGCGCAGAACACATTTCATAGGCTTGCTGAAACGAGAATTGAAAAGAATAGCAAATGTGAATTTATGTCATAAACCCAGTTATGCCTAGCGTTCCATAGGAAGGTTAGTGACAAACCGTGTAGACCCAGATCAGACGCCGCAAAACGGGCGTCTGATCAAGATCTACATTGTTTGCATTAACTGGCCGAAGTTCTACAAATTATTTTAAGATAATAATAACCAGGCACCATTTCTATTGAAAATGGACTGGTCAAAAGAGTTAAGATAAAAGAGTCAACTCGGCACAAATGGCTTAATGTAACTGTGCTTGACGTATCGTAACTGAAAAATCTGTTCAAACTGATATTGACAAACTTACATGTATCAACAGCTGCAAATTCATACATACCTAGGAGGCAAATAGAGCCGCGCCATGTCAATAACGTGTCTGCGGGCATATGCAGACATTTAAGGCCAAGAGCTTCACTATCCATGGAAGCGGCATTTGATACTACAGAATCAATGAGTGGTGAGCAAAGGCCCGGATAATACTCTACGCATGCACAGGAAGATCTTAATCTGCGCATTTTGTGCATGTTCGAAAGTATTTATTCGCTTGACGCGGTGTATTTGTTAATGCTCATATGAATGCATGTCCCTTACAATCTTCGGGTACATGTATAAAACATGAATGTTTATGCAGCATAATTGTTTCATTCGCAGTTGTCGACTACGATCTGTAACTTATTGTGAGCCGTGCCAAGCGAAACTTTTCATTCGGGGTATGCGCAGGCAGCAAAGGCCCAGATCAGAATGCGCGGATGCGCATTCTGATCTGGGCCATCGCTATCTGCTGCAAGCATCACTGGATACTATAGAATATGCCAATGGAGAGCAAAGGCCCGGATGATCCAGTGCACATGCGCAGTTTGATGTGAATCCACACATTTTGCGCACGCATAAGCGCACCTTTTCACTTGACGCGGCTCAAGTAACAGATATAATTATGACAATGGTGAAAGTACTGCTCGAGAAGCACTGACGTAAAGATGATCACATTGTCTGCCAGCTATTCAAAGGTGCACAGGTATACATGAATCCATTGTACCCAAACAGATTATCATTTCCTGTAAACGACTATAGGTGTATGTTTACATAAAAAATATGTTAATAAAATGAAGGTGGATTAATTCTGATTGTTCTTAACATTAAAATGTTGTCTATGGATCTTAGACTGGCATATGGAACACGAAAAACAATATTATAGATACCAACAAATAAATGATATGGTATTGTCAACACACAAAATCAAAATGTCAGTAGCTTCAGATCGCCATTTTGCTTTGTTTTATAACAGTGTTTATGATAATGTGTGGTTCATAGTGATGTTTCACAGATGAAGTAAAAAACCTATGCGGACCGAACATATATTTGTAATTTGCACACGCTGTTAATCGTATACGCCGGGCGTGCGGTCGTAACGCATCATAAACGGTATTTTTCGAAGGATTTACACCATGACAAGTAAGAAAATACTTTCGTTTTGAAGTCTGACGGCGCTTTGCAACACAAAACATAGCGCCGTTGGTGGAGAATAAACGCTTTCCAAATATATAAGAATGTGACCAAAGTTTGTTGAGTGTTTCTCAAACATTCAGAAAGAAGTTGAAAAGTATGTTCGGCCATTACATCCGTTCCCATGACGGTTTGTACATTTCAAATTATGTCAAAATAATGAACGTGTGCGGTATTTTTTCGAGCAATATTAAACTCTTTATTTGATCATTTAATCAAATTTAATGAAAATATATTGTGTAAACGTGTTAAAATAAGACTTTTATCCGAAAATCATAATAACACCGGATAAAATGGTACTGTTTTGCTTTTGGTGTATGTCCAAAAATGCTGAAAGAATGCAATTTGCTCATTCTGAATTCTAATTATGGTACATATATATCACATTTTTATATATTGATCCTATTTAGTCAAATTCCACAGTCATTATAGTCCAACAAAACACTTTTGGTTTGTTAAATTTCAGTCAGCTATAGGTTTTGATCTCGCTCTGCAAACAGAAATACATCAAGACTGTTGTTACACAATAGTGAATTGAAGTTGCTGAAGAAAGCCCACAAGCAAACACGGCAGTCATCCCAATAAGAAACTCAAGCATGTCAGGTAAAGTTATCTTTCAAGTATAAAGTTGGCCATTTACCAATGATTTCTTTTTTTTTTTTCATTTTGCTTCCGATGGGTGTTTGTTCGTTACAACCGCATATTATGTTCTAGACAATGGGCCAAATTTATGTGGACAACAAAGACTGTGTTAAGACATTAATGGGTTAGTATCTTCGAGAATAAGAAATGCAATCTTTTCGATTTTCATTCCATTTCAACTTTGTCAGTCTTACAAAAAATCCAACTGGCTAACGAAGTGTTGAATCTTTACTCCCTGATGGCAATTTTGTTGTAACTTTCAAATAAGACATCCATTATTACGAAGAGAAGATCTTTTCTCAGTTAAATACATTGTGTTAGATCACTTGTAGACAGGCAAAGCAATTGTTCTTAAAATGTAATACAAAGCATGCTGCATATGGTAAATATCTACGACACTTGCAAAAGGTGCTGCATGCCTAGTTATCAACCCAATCATTGTTGATGGCTATGCTTCACTGTTTGATTGCATGACGGCGGTTCGGGCCTCAGACTCAATGACGACCTCTTCGTAAAACTTAAACCAGTGGGTTAGGGCTTGACGATATGTCTTTGGTTTGGCCCGCCGTGGTTCAACTATTGGTTTTCAATTACTCTGGCACACAATAGAATTGCCATGAGTACTCGTCTTTGTTTTTCATAATGATTAATTTGATTTTGATGTTTTCGCTTTGATGCATTGACTGAGTTGGGAGCCTTTATGCGAACCGATTTTATATTTATTTCTGTATTAAGAGTAGTATCGGTACCCAGAGTGAAGCTGGATGGCCGTAAATATGCTTTAAACACCCCCTACCGGTGGTTTATTCTACCGACCGTTCTAAGGCGGTGGTCCCGCTGTTAGTCTTACTCTTTGATGTTTTGCGGTTTATTCCACGAGGCATTATGTTGTAAGTCTTGCCTGCTATTATTTTTATTGTATTTTTCAGTCCTTGTAGCATTGCAATTACCTCGCTTTGGGAAGAGCTAATCTTAGTGCTTTTCGTACGTTTGTTCGATTTGGGCTTGTTTGGTTTGTCTGTTTCCTCTTCCTCTTCTTGTCTGGGGTGGGCTGTGGCTTGTGGTTGCGGCACTTCCTCAGTGGACTTTTCTCTGACCTTTTTTTTTTTCTCCAGAGATGCGCTGTGCTTCGACCATTTGATTTCCTTCACTAAATGACTACATATTGTACTCTGAAAATGCACTCTTTGGATTTAAAGCCGAAAGTAATGGATGTACCAATCAACCAGGTCTCATCCGGGCCTATCGTCTCCATTAATACATTCTATAGTGCACATTGATTCACTTTGTGAATAGTGAAAGCCTTGATTAGACTGCGGGGATGCGCAGGCTGATCTGGGCCTCCGCTGTCCCGCCTATGCCCAGAGACATGCTTTCGCATGGCGCGGTCCAGACTAATGGAGTTCACTCTGGAGTAAAAGTCGGCCTCTACAGTCTACAAGTTTGACTGTGTAAATGTTATTCGAAAGAACCTGTATTTTATTTTTCAAATAAACGGTATACACAAAATACGTACATCAAATATTGAGCGAAGTTCACCAATTGCCTTTTCTTCGGAATACCGATAGGACGCGTTGATTACATGAAATGCATCTGTCCATTGATTATCGTAGAGCTCTGAAAACTGTTCTGCCAACTTGGTAGGCCGGTTTGGGTCACTAAGATCCACTAGGTTGGGATTATCATAGGATAGCCTGGTACTTGTGTAGTGACTTAATCTAAGCAGAATGCAAAATATATATAAAAGATCTTACCGCATACAACATTCAGATAAAAACGTTCCTCAGTCGATATTAACAAATTCCCTTCGTAAGTCTGGAAAGTGATCGTATTTTCTCGCTTGATATAGATGCAATCTATCTATCTATTTATCTATCTATCTATCTATGATTTCGTGTATTTAGATATAAGCTGAACGTGGTATGCTTGTTTTGTTGTTTGTTAGGATTCTGTATTGGTTATATTAATAAAATCATAAACTGGCAAAAAGTATCCGTCTAGATACAATGTCTCACTTGGTATTTATTTTAAACTCAAAGATTGGATCAGCAAATACTCCTTTAATATCTTAACTATCCCGCAAACATGCCAATTGTGGCTCCTTAAATATCTCAAATATCCAACAAACAGACCAATTGTGGCTCCTAAAGTATCTCAACTATCCCACAAACAGACCAATTGTGGCTCCTTAAATGTCTAAAATATCCCACTAACAGACCAATTGTGGCTCCTTAAATGTCTCAAGTATCATACAAAGAGACCAACTGTGGCTCCTTAAATGTCTCAAATATCCCACAAACAGACCAAATGTGGCTCCTTAAATATCTCAACTATCCCACAAACAGACCAACTGTGACGTCAAATGTAATATTTGAGTTATGTATAACTGTGACAACCAAACTTTAAAATGACTTGAGAAAGGGAAACTGAAATACCAATTAAAATTAGATCTGAAGCAAAACAGTAAAAAACATACTCGGTTTGAACTGGACAATTCATTTGGAAGTCGTCTATATTTTCCGACTGTTTGTGACAATGAGCCCATTCCAGGATCATTGAAAATTTACGTGAGGGTCACTGACGAGGTAAAACTGACCGAAACTAGATAGTCTGCGCCAGAAAGCGTCGAATCGTCAGCTATCTTTATTTGTACGTGCTCGAATATGTGATCGTTGCTCTAATCACGAAAACATGCCTATATAATTTTGACCTCCTTAAACCCTATTTATATAATAAAAATGGGGTTTACAGGGGTATATTATTTTTCATAATATTGCTGTAAAACATAGATTATGGGTACTCGTTAGAACCATCTTGTCAAGGCGGTTCTAACGAGTACTCACAATCTATGTTTTGAGCAGAAATATGAAAAAATATCATAGTTTTCATCTGACAGTCTTCAGATTTGAAGGTGAAATGTTCTATATATTTGCATAGGCGTGTTTTCGTAAGGCTAAAAAGTCTCTTCTTCAGAAAATATATCTAAAAGCGACGTTTTACGGCCACACGGCATTTCCAACGTAGGAATACTTTGTAATCATAGATTCAATCACGAATAAAAACTAGACGGCTCACAAGCACTAAATCCATTAACGTTTATACATATGGCCGAACACAAAATAGGTGAGGAAAATTAAATATGATACACATGTGTGTCTGAATCGCACACATGAGCACATATACCCAAGATGTCTCGTATATTCTTCGATTGTGAATTAAATCCTTGCTGGTAGCCATATTGCCGTTCGCCTGAATATTCATGAATAAGCTGTTTAGCTCTGTAGATTAAAAAAATGGTGGCAGATTTATAAACAGGCAGTTAAAAAACCTGCCACCATTTTGTGATCTACAGCGGTTAAAGTTTTCGGCATGCATTAGAATCGCAATTACTATGCTTCCTGCATACCGTGTACACTTTTTATTGCTGACTCCGTAATGACGAAAGAGGATTATAGTAACAGCTGGTCTTTTTAGAGACCAATATGACTACAAATCTAGGCGCCTAGTGTAAGATACGTTGTTATGCTTCACGAACATGTTAAAGTTTACCCTTACGACATATTTACGAAAACTTTCAACGGTTAATCGACCTAGCTATAGGATTTTCATAATCATTTCAAATAGTTTGTGTGTTCTGCCAATGTTTAGGATCGGCACTATTAGTGTCCTACATGCAAAAGAAAAGTTAGAAAGTTGCAAAATATACTCAGCGTAATCAGCTATTACCTTGTGGTCGGGTATAGAAGGACAACATGTGAAATGGAAAGGGTCTAAGCTTGTTTCAGAGAAATACCTGGTCAACAGATCTCCATTTTCTTTTTGCAATCTTAAAATTTCATTCTGCAACATGTGTGTCTCTTTGCCTTTGACTGATAATTCTTCTTCCTTTTCTTTGAGTCTGTAAGATAATAAAAAAAAAAACAAAAAAAAAAAACACAAGAAGCCCACGGGTTAAGGCTCGCTCACTTGAGTGAAATAGCCACTGCAGATATGTAGATGTTATGCATCAGTCTTCAAATATGAAATAACCGTTTCTTGGTTTTAAAGAAAAGAATGTAGTTCTTAATATTATTATTACGGGTTACGGCTGGCTCACTTGAGAGAAATAGCCACTGCAGATATGCATATCTCTGCAACAGTTTTCCAATATGAAATAAGTAGTTGCGGTCATGGTACCTAAGCCATAATCCAAACTTATTAGTCCGTAAACAAATGACGAATCAGAATGTTCAGACCAACAGACATTGACCCCAGAATAAAGGGTGTAATCAGGCGTCCGCGGATATTAAGCATTACTTCGTAAGCCAGCTTCGCCCACCATGTACATAGGCCTGAACGAAGAAAGTATCGGTAGAAGCGTATGTCCGGGATTTTGGAAGTCTACTTATGGCGCGTCACTGGCAAAGACATCAGAAACAGTTCTGGAAACTGCCACATTGTAGGGATTGACCAGATCATGATGTCTCCCATAGAACTTCTTAAGTGTGCTACCAGTTTGGTTTTTTGATACCCCTGGCTCAACAACTTTGTAGTGAGCACTTTCCCACGCTCCATGAAGTCCTGATAATTTGAACAGGCTCTGGCATAACGGATTAACTGTGAAACGTAAACGCCGTATGCAGGTGCAGAAGGGATATTACTGCTCAGGAATGGAAAGTTAACAATTGGAAAATTGTCATCCCGTTTGTCGTAAAGCCTAGTAGCAAGCTTTTCATTGTCAAGGTAGAGATAACAATCCAAGTATGAGGAGGAGGCTGCAGTCTCCGTTGTTTCCTTTATTTCAAGTCTTTTTAGAGACCAATATGACTACAAATCTAAGCGTCTAGTGTAAGATACGTTGTTATGCTTCATGAACATGTTAAAGATTATCCTTACGACATATTCACAAAAACATTCAAAGGTTAATCAACCTAGCTATAGGATTTTCAGAACAATTTCAAATAGTTTGTGTGTTCTGCCAATGTTTAGGATCGGCACTAGTAGTGTCCTACATGCATAAGAAAAGTAGCAAAATATACTCAGCGTAATCAGATATTACCTTGTGGTCGGGTATAGAAGGACAACATATGAAATGGAATGGGTCTAAGCTTGTTTCAGAGAAATACCTGGTCAACAGATCTCCATTTTCTTTTTGTAATCTTACAATTTCATTCTGCAACATTTGTGTCTCTTCTTCCATTTCTTTGAGTCTGTAAGATAATAAATAACGTGTTATTAGATGCCTTGTCTGCTGGAACAACGACAAACTTCTCATGGATTTCAGCTAACTCAGCAGCAACATCTGGATCATCAAACACCGATTCATGTCGGCGAGACATGGTTCTGCTGAGTATGAGACACGTCTGTTTACCAAGGACATTACCGATTTAACCCATTCAGACAGGGTGTCAACCTCCACGTCCTCTTTCTTAGCCCAGCGTTGTGCATACTCTTCAACAGAATCCAAAATTAATTTGGAATTCTGTTTCCAAGTAAAAGACCTGGGTTCCCTGTATTTACCGTCATTTGGAGCAATTCTTGGTTTTAAAGGAAAAAGAATATGGTTTCTAATATTGTAATTATAATGATTATATTCTATTATTATTATTATTACCATATATGGGCATGACAGTCAATGGTGCATGATCATCTGAACAGGTTCTTACTCTTTCAATAGTAGTATTGACATAAAATGTGGTGAAAATTAGCCTGGTGGTTTCAGAAAAGCAGCTGTTTAACAACATTAACAATATTATTATTTTATACATGTGTACAGCACAGGGGGACGGGAAGATAAATCTCGCGGAATAACATTTAGAGTGTAACTTAAAGCGTTTGCTTCAATCATATATTGTAAGTTTTAGACACTTCAAGCATTACGTCTGTGTGTACGTTCAGTGCTGTCAAGGTTCATTCTTTTTATCATCTATTTACCTTTGCTAGAACGCAGGGACTTGCCAAGCTCTCATCTTCATTAACTAAGTAAAAAATGACTAAAAGAGGTGTATTTCAATTGCATGTTGTCAGTCCCACCTATTTTACACGTCTTATCTTTGATTACAAGGTCAGACAAAAGACCATGGCCTTCATCTTGTAGTTCCAATCGGAATGATTTTAGCTATTTTTGATCTACAAGTTGCCCCTAATACTTCATACAAAGTTTCGAGTCAACTGGCGTTTTCGTTCAGAACACAAAAGGCAAAACAGATTTTAAAGATGGCAGCCATGGCGCCCATCTTGGATTACCGATCCAAACTATTATAGCTATTTTTGATCTACAAGTTGCCTGATACTTTCTACCAAGTTTCGAATCAGCTCGACTTTTGGTTCAGGGGGAGTCGCTTAATAGATTCTCAAGATGACGGCCATCTTGGATTTCCGATCGGAACAATTTTATCTACTCTTCATTTGCAATTTGCCCCGATACTTTCTATAAAGTTTCGTGTAAAGTGGCCTTTCGGTTCAGGGGAAGAAGCACAAAATAATTTTCAAGATGGCGGACATGGCTTCCATCTTGGATTTCCGATCGGAACGATTTTAGTAATTTATCAGAGGTTAGCCTCATACTTGTGTGGTGACTTAATCTAAGCAGAATGCAAAATGTAAAAACAAAATCTAATCGTATACAAATTAAGGCAAAAAACGTTCCTCAGTCAATATTAGCAAATGCCCTTCATAAATCTGGAAAGTGATCGTATTTTCTCTCTCGCTTGATATAGATGCAACCTATCTATTTATCTATCTACCTATCTATCTATGATTTTTTTGTATTAAAATATAAGCTCCATCTGGTATGCTCCTCTTGGATTTTGTTAGGATTCTGTGTTGTTATGTTAATAAAATCATAAACTGGAAAAGGTATCCGTCTAGATAAAATGTCTCACTTGGTATTTTTTCAAATAGATAGAACCGATCTCAGCAAAGGCTCCTTAAATATCTCAACTATTCCGCAAACATGCCAATTGTGGCTCCCTAAATGTCTCAAATATTCCACAAACAGACCAAATATGGCTCCTTAAATATCTCAACTATCCCATAAACAGACCAATTATGGCTCCTTAAAGATCTCAACTTTCCCACAAACAGACCAACTGTGACGTCACGCTAATATTTGCGTTATGTGTAACTGTGACAACCAAACTAAAATAACTTGAGAAAGGGAAATGGAAACACTTATTTAAAGTAGACCTGAAGAAAAAAACAGTAAAAAGGACACTTGGTTTGAATTGGACTATTCATTTGGAAGCCGTCTATATTTTCCGATTGTTTACGACAATGAGTCCATTCCAGGATCATTGAAAACTTACATTAGATCACTGATGAGGTAAAACTGACAGAAACTAGCTTGTCTGCGCCAGAAAGCGACGACTCGTCAGCTATCTTTATTTGTACTTTCTCGAATAAGTGCTCGTTGCTCTCACAACAAGTACCCACAATCTATGTTTTGAGCAGAAACATGACAAATATCAGAGTTTTTCATCAGACAATTTTCAGATTTTGGAGGTAAAAATTTCTTTATATTTGAATAGGCATGTTTTCGTTACGCTAAAAAAAATAAGAGAAAAATTCAGGGAATGCCACACTCAAAAAGTCTCTTCTTCAGAAAATATATCTAATAGCGACATTTTACGGCTCCACACGGTTATTCCAACTTAGGAATACATTGTAATCATAGAATCGATCACGTACAAAAACTAGACGGCTCACAAGCACTAAAACCATTACCGTTAACACATATGGCCGAACACGAAATGGATGGGGAAAATTAAATAAGAGACACATGTGTGCCTAAATCGCACACATAAGCACATATGCCAAAGATGTATTGTATATAACTCTTCGGTTGTGAGGGAAATCCTTGCTGGTAGCCGTTCGTCTGAATATTCATAAATAAGCTCTTTAGCTTTGTAAATAACAAAATGGTGACAGGTTTATCATCAGGCACTATAATTCCATATTCTACGACAGCGGTTAAAGTTTTCGGCATGCATTAAAATCGCGTCTTTCAGTTTGTTTATACATGTATACAGTACAGGGGCAAGGGGAGGATAAATCTCGCAGAATAAAATTTTGAGTGTAACTTAAAGCGATTGCTACTTCAATCATATATTGTAAGTTTGAGACACTTCAAGTAATTTTGTCTGTGTGTGCGTTCAGTGCTCTCAAGGTTCATTATTTTCATCATCTTTTTACCTTAGATTGAATGCAGAGCTTGCCAAGGTCTCATCTTCATTGACTAAGTACATAAATGATGGGAGAAGAGGTTTTTCAATTGCATGTTGCCACTAACACCTATTCCGTACGTGTTATGTCTGTATACAAGGTCAGTCATGAGACCAGCTAAACAGGGTCTTTTTTCCTTGCTGGTGCGCAACAGAGTCGTCTTTATCTGCTGGTGTGCAAAAGGGTCGTCTTTCCCTGCTGGTGCTAAACTGAGTTCCTTTCCTACTGGTACTTTACAAATTTCATATTTGCCATGGCAACCATATACAATGGCCACTGGTCATTAAACACATTAACTGGGTAGACAATTATCAAATGATCAAAACTACCAAATATGGTTCACATCACAACACCAGTTATGGAGAAAATGCAATTTAACTGTTTTCCGATTATAAGTATAAAGGAGATTTCTATTGCCATGGCAAGAGGCAGATCACCATTATTTTAGCTATTCTAAATTTCCGTACCCAAGCAATATTTTTACCAAATTAGAGTCTAACTGCTTGAGTTGTTTTGAAGGAGTTGTCATTATTTTTTTAATTTTACGAGCCATGGCATCCAAAATAACTTGTCAGTAGAATAACACTCATAAACTGGGTGGACAATCTTCAAGCGATTATAGCAGCTCATTATCATTACTTCACTTGTTACGAAGAAAATGCAATTTGACCATTTTCCCATGTATAAGTCTATGGGAGCTTTCTGCTGCCATGGAACCAAACCAAGAGGCAGATTACCATGTTTTAGTCATTTTTAAATCTCCTACCCAAGCGGGTTTCTTACTTAATTAAAAACAAATCCCTTTAATGGCTTTTCAGGAGTTGTCGTTTGAAAGTGTTAACGGACGGACGGACGATGGACAAAAAGTGATTACTATAACACATCATGAGCATAGTTCAGGTGTGCTAATAATGCACGGGTATAAATAATCAAAATCTAAAAGGTATTAAAGCATCATTTAATAATCAAAATGTCTGGTAGGTTTATACAGAACAGCAAAAAAAAAAAAAAAAAAAAAAAAAAAAAAAATGAACACTACTAAATGTTATGTTGAGTCAAAGATGTAATAAACGTTACCTCAATATATAGCTTTTACCTTTGTAGTGTAGACATGCGCAAAAACGCACTAAAGTTTAATATTCACTTAAATACACACACACACACACATACACACACACACACACACACGTGGTTGCTTATTTCATCTCGTTATATTACAAATGCATGCGCTAAACAATTCACTATTTCTAACAAGCCAGACAGACAAGTGTTGTGACGCCCTGTTTGCAACTGCACACCAAGACCCTTCTGATATGGGGTTAGAGTAGACACCAGCGAATTCAGACCGTTTTCAATTCAGAGCTTTAATGCCTTTAAGAGATTAACTCCACTCGTGTATCGAAAACAAAAAGGTATGTTACTTGATTTTCATCTGTTTCATGCATATACCTGACATTTTCCTATTATAACATGAACTACCGGGGCCTAGCTAAAACGCATTAAAAAATAAGATCAATATTGTTGGATATAATTAGCTATAGTCAGCATACATATTACTTTGAAATAAACTCTATGAAAGAAGCTAGAAAAAGCTATTCTTAGTGTCAAAATATGCATTCTGAGCAGCAGAAGTTGTACTCTAAATTTGAAGACTGGTCAGTCTCTGGGCAGAAGGAATACGGCCTTAAAGAACATGGGACTTTAATAATAGTTATGAAAAATCATAGGAATTATAGAGCTGATTTCCCTTCACCTTTGTGTATAAAGTATCAACAGCCATTTTAAACAATGTAGACAAAGTATTACTTAAAAAGTAACTTTTATATAGCATTAAGAATATATATAAAAAGCATTTATTCAAAGTATATAATGCATTTAACAAATCATAATAGGTTAATACATTGTACTAAATGCATCCACAACAAATAAGATGTAAAGACGTTTGAAATAAAGATACTTTTCAGAAAAAAAGTTTAGAATGTTTAAAGTAACTATCATTCCATTTGTCATTTACTTAGTCAAGCAAGTTTGTTTTTATGTCCTGATGTACAAACGAGGGCAACTAATGTTTAGCTATTGTAAAACAGCATTAGATTAAATTTCTAGTCATTGACTGGTCATAATCGTCCAAAACGTTGTATGTATCAGGAAGCATGTATATAAGGTTTATGACTTTTAATGACGTATGTAACGGTTATAGAACAAGTCATTGACAGCTCAACATATTGAGATGGCTGTCTCTATAAAACAACATGTATTGGTGGCATATAGCATGCTAGTAAGCAAGAATATGGATACTTTTGTATTTACATCAAATTATTTCCATTGCTTTGAGGGTAACGTTAGTAACATGGCTGTTACACGCAAACGCCCCCATCGCCAGAGAGCTAACATGTGTCATTTTGTTTCTTATATAATGTAGTTTCAGAAAATCATAGTGTACAAAATTCCTCGGGGGTGGGGGGGGGGGGGGGTGGGGGTCTACGGCCGGCCCACGGTCTAACTGTATATGTTTTATACAAACATTCAGTTATACTCCTTTTATTCATCATTGCATCAGACTGCTAATTTGACGATACATTATAAAAATGTCTATGGAATTTGCAGGTGGACAGAAAATGATACGATCAGAGTATAAGGAAATTACAGCTGGTCTTAGACTATCAAACACATATATTTTGTAGAGATTTTACTTCAACGCATGTACGTATGAGTATAGGAAGTTAAACAAAACGTTTGATTGAATTCATTTCACATTTCACAAAATCTTTAAAAGCCTACGGCGGAATCAATATCAATTTATTTACAATGAGACGCATTGGCCAATATGTCTACGATGCGGACACAAGCACTGTTGAATCCAGCTAGTCTGGCTCAAAACAAGACACTTAGTACTGTTTGAGTAAAGCAAGTTAAATCGTATGTTATTTTCCTATCTCATTATTTACTTTTGACAGACGATGTTTTTACGTCGGTTTTGCTTTTTTTTTTTGTTATATATACATGACCATTAAATCTAAAATACTTTTTCCCTACAATAAGACGTACATAATGATTTTACATTTTAATTTATGAAATTGCAGTACAAATAACAGACAGTTCCGTTATGATTTGACATATGACGTAAGCTTGGAAATACGTTTGCAAACATACTTTCAAGAACTGATAATTATGTCAATAGACTGCAGAAAGAGTTTAAGATAGATTTTCTGGACAAGTAAACAAAATAACTAAACATGGAAAGGTGTATCATAACAGAGACATAATACGACAAAGTACGCGCTTAATTATCGCAGAAAAGTAACGAAGCTTTCTGGAAGAGCAATATTCATAGGGCATAGCTTAGCAAGCAAACGAGTAAACAAACTACGGAGTAAGAGTAAATAAACTATGAAGGACAGCACATTGTTACAAACCAACAAGAAACAATGTAACCAGTTGTCGTTTTCCTAACGAGGTGATCAAAATGCCAGACAGGACCGACCGAAACACAAAAATAAGACAAGAAAAAGAACAAATCACTTAAAATAGTAATAGTTAGCAGCTTTTCTTCGTTCATTTTTTTTCTCAGATTTGTGACACGTTTGGTACGCGAACTTACCACACGTCAGTTTTGACACTTTACAGCATTAGAGAATTCGTAAGTAAAGCGACTGGCCAGATGTCACCCGCTAATTACTGACACAAGGTCCAGTGTCTGTTAATTGTTTCTGACCACAAATTTAAGGTAATTTGAAAATAGATACCATGCATAACCACATTACTGGTTTCAAGCTATTCCAAGGCAACAGTTTGCTTGCACTGGTGCAGTATTCTTATGCCGTTTTGAGTCATTCAACAACTTTGTGGTGCGTTGGGAGGGCTATGTGGCGTAATAATGGCATTTCCGAATATTAATATTTTCCAAACTGTAACGATATACAGAATTTTCTACCAATTACAAAAAAAGTTGATGACTTAGAGACCCAGATGTGTACGAAAAAAATAAGTCAATGAATTGGAATAAATGCCGACAGGAAATCTAAAGGCCATACTGACCTATCAAACAGTTCCATTACCCGTCTGTTTATATTCATGGCCAATTGCTTTGTTGATATTTTTTCGGATTCATCACCTTCTAGCTTGCATAGCTTCCAAGTTCGCTGCAGCAATGAATTAATTTCTGAGACTTCCTCTGTGCTGCTACAACGGCAAAAAGAAGTTTTGAATAACAAAGCACTACAATAAGAAACATCTTTCCAAACTGTTCGTTGCAAGTTTTTTTTGACTCACAGATTGTTAATGGACAACATTTCCACTTTATTTAATGAAATGGCTTTTTAAATAACCATGTAAGCAAACAGTTTTATTCGATTCGTTGGTTTAAAAACTGTTTTCCTAGTAAAATGTTGTAAGTGTTACAGAAAAGGAATGTCCCTACGTTCCACATTCCACATATTGAAACGTACTAAAATACTCAAATATTTATAAAGGTATACCATTATTTAATAATAGACGCAACTAAGAATACTTCATTTCTTATAAGATGTGTTAAACAACCAGTTGGCTACATACCATCACGAAAACACGCCTTTATAATTTTGACCCCTTTAGACCCAGCTTTTATATAGTAAAACCGGGGTTTTCAGGCGTTCCTTTTTTTTTTAATTTGCTGAAAACATAGATTGTGGTTACTCACTAGAACCACCTCTTCACAATGTATAATTTGAGCAGAAATATGAAAAAATTCAGAATTTTTACCTGAAACTTTTCCATTTTTGGTTGTACAATGTTCAGTATATTTGAAAAGGCGTGTTTTAGTAATGATAGCATAAGTCCGGCCATTTCGTTGATCGTAAATATAATTTTGGAATAAATATTAGAAAGCAACAGAAATAGTACCGATATAAACTGTTTCACATAATAATACAGTCAATTGCAACCAAGGTGTCTTTGGAGTAAACCAAGAAGCAAAATCCATTCTTCAGCCAGCGAAATCGCACTGTCTGGCAAGGATGTTTTCTATACATATCTATTACTGTATATTCAGTGATGCAGTGACAGGATTGACCTTGCCTGCTTTGTTTGCTTATACCCCGAGTTCGTTTCTCGTGGCGCGGCTTAAGTGAATAAAGATAAGTGACATACACATCACTGGTCAGATACATTTTAAACACATAAACTTGCTTAATTGAAGTAAATTGTAATGTAAAAACATATTTTACCACAACATTAAATACGTACAATTTTATTTAACAAGCGGCTTTTACAACGTTACCCACGACTGACAATATGCGCGATGTTATAGAAGTTATATTAATCATTTCCTTGCGATTGTATTACACTCAATATTTGATTGGTCATTGCAATTTTTTACATTTACATCCAGATTAGGTCAGCATGTCGCTTAATCACTAAAACAATCCATATTTATATACTCAAACGTAAATGTCATGCGGCGACGTATATTAGAAGTAATTAGACCAAATGGCGGTCATACCAGATATTAACATCACTTTTATCATTGTGCAATAGATTTTTATAAATCCAAGCAAGAAGACAGCACTCTATTTGTTCTGACCTGAACTTCACATTGACGCGCCGTAATGATTTTAAAGAAATTAAAAGAAAAATAACACAATCATATTGGTTAGAAAGGTAAATGAATAACTTAAAAGATGATATCACTTATAGAATGATAAAAAAAAAATATTTCATTAGTGTTGACGGAAGTATGTTCAGAAGAAGCATATTGATTGCCCTGTTGCTATTTACTTGTTAGAAACCGATTATGACACGGCTGATTATGACATGAAGTTTAAGCTAACAGTACTATATCAAATTCAACCTATTTACATCAGTATCGTCCGGAAGAGATGACATTGAATGGTGTTGAAAGCTGTTTGTTGTATTTGTTGTAACGTTAAATGTATCTGTCCGATAGCTGGTATATCATCGTCGCTTCAAAAACACGTGTACCGTTCATGTTTTACATTGCACTATTCAAGAGAAAATGCATGAAAATTTCATATATTATATAGTATTTTATAGAAGTAAACAAAACAGGCAACTTTGTCCTCTGGCTTCGCCTGTTATAAACATGTATAATTACCTTTTCAATATCTGTCTACACTGGCGTAGAGACTGCGATTTAGAGCTTTCATCATTCCTTTCGCCTGACTGCGTAGGTATTGTTTCAGCATCGTGAAAATCACAGGCGAAAACTATATTATGAAGATTCCGAGCTAAATCCTTTGTTCTGTCAATATGTCTACACAATTTATGGTCTTCAATTTTCGTCTGTCTATAAAATGAAGAAGGGTAAGTTAGGACGTTGTAATATTTTCCAACGCCTAAAAATGGCCAAAATAGAAATCTAACTACTAAAGATGACATTCGCAAACAAACATTTGGCCATAAACAGTCTTAAATTTCTATTTGCTGCTATGTTGCTATCAGCACATAGCTGATTTTGAAGAAAACCGCCGTTTCCCAAACAGTTGTACTATCCTTTTTGTGTTTTCTACCTTTCGATTTTCACTTTGTCAAAACTATAATGGCGAACACTGCCAGAAATATTGATTTCGGTCCAGATAGTATACGAGGGCGTTCATTTACTGTTGTCATTGGGGTTCTACAGGGCGCGTTATTAATCCCATTCACATTTCGTTTACTTCAACCCTTCGAAGTATTCTCCCTTGACGGAAACACACTTTTCAAGTCTCGAAATCCATTCTGTAAAGCAGAGAAATAGGTCTTTTTTTTTAGGTATACCCTGAAGACATTGGTAAATTGCACTACCAAATGCACTTCGGGAAAATGAAACAGGAAAATGTCACAAGGACTAAGGTCTAGCGAATAAGGTGGATGAGAGAGCTGAACTACCTTTTCTTCTTTCAATAGGTCGTGGACAAGAACACATTTGTGAGCAGGTGCGTTGTCATGGATAAGACACAGACCTCTTCAACCGGTTGCAGGTCTACGTTTTCATTTTGCATACAGTAAGAGTTGAGTGTATATGACCGAACCAACTTGAACATTCAATAACTTTTGTGAGACTTAACGGATTAGACTGGAATTCCATCCTATTATGGAAAATCACTGCCCCGTGAAATTACCGCCGTTTCCAGGTGCTCTTTACAGCCATGCGGTACGGTGGGCCTTTAGTGACACAATTAAATGAACAGCCCTCGTATTATCAAGATTTATTCGCAATCGTCAAGTATTATTCAAGGTGTTCAAAACGGGAATATACAATAATGTGAATTACTCCAATCAAATGTTGTATGACGCTGTTTGGGAATTGAACCAACGTCGACGATGTTACTACAACATTATTTCGGCGTCGTGTAACTACTGGGGAAAGGTCAACATCTGAATATATTCAACAACCAATTGATATCGACGTCTGTGAAGTTAATCTCAGACCACCTACTTCACGCACATTTGCTGAATTAGTTTTCGCGTGCTTAAGGTGTACCGAAAGCTATAGAAAACACGTGGAAATCCTTTTTTTTTTCTTCATCATCAAACACCAATTCATGTCGGCGAGACATGGTTCTGCTGAGTATGAGACACGTCTGTTTACCAAGGACATTACCGATTTAACCCATTCAGACAGGGTGTCAACCTCCACGTCCTCTTTCTTAGCCCAGCGTTGTGCATACTCTTCAACAGAATCCAAAATTAATTTGGAATTCTGTTTCCAAGTAAAAGACCTGGGTTCCCTGTATCCACCGTCATTTGGAGCAATTCTTGGTTTTAAAGGAAAAAGAATATGGTTTCTAATATTGTAATTAAAATGATTATATTCTATCATTATTATTATTACCATATATGGGCATGACAGTCAATGGTGCATGATCATCTGAACAGGTTCTTACTCTTTCAATAGTAGTATTGACATAAAATGTGGTGAAAATTAGCCTGGTGGTTTCAGAAAAGCAGCTGTTTAACAACATTAACAATATTATTATTTTATACATGTGTACAGCACAGGGGGACGGGAAGATAAATCTCGCGGAATAACATTTAGAGTGTAACTTAAAGCGTTTGCTTCAATCATATATTGTAAGTTTTAGACACTTCAAGCATTTACGTCTGTGTGTAGGTTCAGTGCTGTCAAGGTTCATTCTTTTTATCATCTATTTACCTTTGCTAGAACGCAGGGACTTGCCAAGCTCTCATCTTCATTAACTAAGTAAAAAATGACTAAAAGAGGTGTATTTCAATTGCATGTTGTCAGTCCCACCTATTTTACACGTCTTATCTTTGATTACAAGGTCAGACAAAAGACCATGGCCTTCATCTTGTAGTTCCAATCGGAATGATTTTAGCTATTTTTGATCTACAAGTTGCCTTTAATACTTCATACAAAGTTTCGAGTCAACTGGCGTTTTCGTTCAGAACACAAAAGGCAAAACAGATTTTAAAGATGGCAGCCATGGCGCCCATCTTGGATTACCGATCCAAACTATTATAGCTATTTTTGATCTACAAGTTGCCTGATACTTTCTACCAAGTTTCGAATCAACTGGACTTTTGGTTCAGGGGGAGTCGCTTAATAGATTCTCAAGATGACGGCCATCTTGGATTTCCGATCGGAACAATTTTATCTACTCTTCATTTGCAATTTGCCCCGATACTTTCTATAAAGTTTCGTGTAAAGTGGCCTTTCGGTTCAGGGGAAGAAGCACAAAATAATTTTCAAGATGGCGGACATGGCTTCCATCTTGGATTTCCGATCGGAACGATTTTAGTAATTTATCAGAGGTTAGCCTGATACTTGTGCGGTGACTTAATCTAAGCAGAATGCAAAATGTAAAAACAAAATCAAATCGTATACAAATTAAGGCAAAAAACGTTCCTCAGTCAATATTAGCAAATGCCCTTCATAAATCTGGAAAGTGATCGTATTTTCTCTCTCGCTTGATATAGATGCAACCTATCTATTTATCTATCTACCTATCTATCTATGATTTTTTGTATTAAAATATAAGCTCCATCTGGTATGCTCCTCTTGGATTTTGTTAGGATTCTGTGTTGTTATGTTAATAAAATCATAAACTGGAAAAGGTATCCGTCTAGATAAAATGTCTCACTTGGTATTTTTTCAAATAGATAGAACCGATCTCAGCAAAGG
This sequence comes from Anodontia alba, assembly GCA_964016985.1. Classification (NCBI taxonomy): domain Eukaryota; kingdom Metazoa; phylum Mollusca; class Bivalvia; order Lucinida; family Lucinidae; genus Anodontia; species Anodontia alba. The sequence goes on from CAXHKG010000153.1 coordinate 39,605, forward strand.
CTCCTTAAATATCTCAACTATTCCGCAAACATGCCAATTGTGGCTCCCTAAATGTCTCAAATATTCCACAAACAGACCAAATATGGCTCCTTAAATATCTCAACTATCCCATAAACAGACCAATTATGGCTCCTTAAAGATCTCAACTTTCCCACAAACAGACCAACTGTGACGTCACGCTAATATTTGCGTTATGTGTAACTGTGACAACCAAACTAAAATAACTTGAGAAAGGGAAATGGAAACACTTATTTAAAGTAGACCTGAAGAAAAAAACAGTAAAAAGGACACTTGGTTTGAATTGGACTATTCATTTGGAAGCCGTCTATATTTTCCGATTGTTTACGACAATGAGTCCATTCCAGGATCATTGAAAACTTACATTAGATCACTGATGAGGTAAAACTGACAGAAACTAGCTTGTCTGCGCCAGAAAGCGACGACTCGTCAGCTATCTTTATTTGTACTTTCTCGAATAAGTGCTCGTTGCTCTCACAACAAGTACCCACAATCTATGTTTTGAGCGGAAACATGACAAATATCAGAGTTTTTCATCAGACAATTTTCAGATTTTGGAGGTAAAAATTTCTTTATATTTGAATAGGCATGTTTTCGTTACGCTAAAAAAAATAAGAGAAAAATTCAGGGAATGCCACACTCAAAAAGTCTCTTCTTCAGAAAATATATCTAAGAGCGACATTTTACGGCTCCACACGGTTATTCCAACTTAGGAATACATTGTAATCATAGAATCGATCACGTACAAAAACTAGACGGCTCACAAGCACTAAAACCATTACCGTTAACACATATGGCCGAACACGAAATGGATGGGGAAAATTAAATAAGAGACACATGTGTGCCTAAATCGCACACATAAGCACATATGCCAAAGATGTATTGTATATAACTCTTCGGTTGTGAGGGAAATCCTTGCTGGTAGCCGTTCGTCTGAATATTCATAAATAAGCTCTTTAGCTTTGTAAATAACAAAATGGTGACAGGTTTATCATCAGGCACTATAATTCCATATTCTACGACAGCGGTTAAAGTTTTCGGCATGCATTAAAATCGCGTCTTTCAGTTTGTTTATACATGTATACAGTACAGGGGCAAGGGGAGGATAAATCTCGCAGAATAAAATTTTGAGTGTAACTTAAAGCGATTGCTACTTCAATCATATATTGTAAGTTTGAGACACTTCAAGTAATTTTGTCTGTGTGTGCGTTCAGTGCTCTCAAGGTTCATTATTTTCATCATCTTTTTACCTTAGATTGAATGCAGAGCTTGCCAAGGTCTCAGCTTCATTGACTAAGTACATAAATGATGGGAGAAGAGGTTTTTCAATTGCATGTTGCCACTAACACCTATTCCGTACGTGTTATGTCTGTATACAAGGTCAGTCATGAGACCAGCTAAACAGGGTCTTTTTTCCTTGCTGGTGCGCAACAGAGTCGTCTTTATCTGCTGGTGTGCAAAAGGGTCGTCTTTCCCTGCTGGTGCTAAACTGAGTTCCTTTCCTACTGGTACTTTACAAATTTCATATTTGCCATGGCAACCATATACAATGGCCACTGGTCATAAAACACATTAACTGGGTAGACAATTATCAAAAGATCAAAACTACCAAATATGGTTCACATCACAACACCAGTTATGGAGAAAATGCAATTTAACTGTTTTCCGATTATAAGTATAAAGGAGATTTCTATTGCCATGGCAAGAGGCAGATCACCATTATTTTAGCTATTCTAAATTTCCGTACCCAAGCAATATTTTTACCAAATTAGAGTCTAACTGCTTGAGTTGTTTTGAAGGAGTTGTCATTATTTTTTTAATTTTACGAGCCATGGCATCCAAAATAACTTGTCAGTAGAATAACACTCATAAACTGGGTGGACAATCTTCAAGCGATTATAGCAGCTCATTATCATTACTTCACTTGTTACGAAGAAAATGCAATTTGACCATTTTCCCATGTATAAGTCTATGGGAGCTTTCTGCTGCCATGGAACCAAACCAAGAGGCAGATTACCATGTTTTAGTCATTTTTAAATCTCCTACCCAAGCGGGTTTCTTACTTAATTAAAAACAAATCCCTTTAATGGCTTTTCAGGAGTTGTCGTTTGAAAGTGTTAACGGACGGACGGACGATGGACAAAAAGTGATTACTATAACACATCATGAGCATAGTTCAGGTGTGCTAATAATGCACGGGTATAAATAATCAAAATCTAAAAGGTATTAAAGCATCATTTAATAATCAAAATGTCTGGTAGGTTTATACAGAACAGCAAAAAAAAAAAAAAAAAAAAAAAAAATTAACACTACTAAATGTTATGTTGAGTCAAAGATGTAATAAACGTTACCTCAATATATAGCTTTTACCTTTGTAGTGTAGACATGCGCAAAAACGCACTAAAGTTTAATATTCACTTAAATACACACACACACACACATACACACACACACACACACGTGGTTGCTTATTTCATCTCGTTATATTACAAATGCATGCGCTAAACAATTCACTATTTCTAACAAGCCAGACAGACAAGTGTTGTGACGCCCTGTTTGCAACTGCACACCAAGACCCTTCTGATATGGGGTTAGAGTAGACACCAGCGAATTCAGACCGTTTTCAATTCAGTGCTTTAATGCCTTTAAGAGATTAACTCCACTCGTGTATCGAAAACAAAAAGGTATGTTACTTGATTTTCATCTGTTTCATGCATATATCTGACATTTTCCTATTATAACATGAACTACCGGGGCCTAGCTAAAACGCATTAAAAAATAAGATCAATATTGTTGGATATAATTAGCTATAGTCAGCATACATATTACTTTGAAATAAACTCTATGAAAGGAGCTAGAAAAAGCTATTCTTAGTGTCAAAATATGCATTCTGAGCAGCAGAAGTTGTACTCTAAATTTGAAGACTGGTCAGTCTCTGGGCAGAAGGAATACGGCCTTAAAGAACATGGGACTTTAATAATAGTTATGAAAAATCATAGGAATTATAGAGCTGATTTCCCTTCACCTTTGTGTATAAAGTATCAACAGCCATTTTAAACAATGTACACAAAGTATTACTTAAAAAGTAACTTTTATATAGCATTAAGAATATATATAAAAAGCATTTATTCAAAGAATATAATGCATTTAACAAATCATAATAGGTTAATACATTGTACTAAATGCATCCACAACAAATAAGATGTAAAGACGTTTGAAATAAAGATACTTTTCAGAAAAAAAAGTTTAGAATGTTTAAAGTAACTATCATTCCATTTGTCATTTACTTAGTCAAGCAAGTTTGTTTTTATGTCCTGATGTACAAACGAGGGCAACTAATGTTTAGCTATTGTAAAACAGCATTAGATTAAATTTCTAGTCATTGACTGGTCATAATCGTCCAAAACGTTGTATGTATCAGGAAGCATGTATATAAGGTTTATGACTTTTAATGACGTATGTAACGGTTATAAAACAAGTCATTGACAGCTCAACATATTGAGATGGCTGTCTCTATAAAACAACATGTATTGGTGGCATATAGCATGCTAGTAAGCAAGAATATGGATACTTTTGTGAATATGGATACTTTTGTATTTACATCAAATTATTTCCATTGCTTTGAGGGTAACGTTAGTAACATGGCTGTTACACGCAAACGCCCCCATCGCCAGAGAGCTAACATGTGTCATTTTGTTTCTTATATAATGTAGTTTCAGAAAATCATAGTGTACAAAATTCCTCGGGGGTGGGGGGGGGGGGGGCGGTGGAGGGGGTCTACGGCCGGCCCACGGTCTAACTGTATATGTTTTATACAAACATTCAGTTATACTCCTTTTATTCATCATTGCATCAGACTGCTAATTTGACGATACATTATAAAAATGTCTATGGAATTTGCAGGTGGACAGAAAATGATACGATCAGAGTATAAGGAAATTACAGCTGGTCTTAGACTATCAAACACATATATTTTGTAGAGATTTTACTTCAACGCATGTACGTATGAGTATAGGAAGTTAAACAAAACGTTTGATTGAATTCATTTCACATTTCACAAAATCTTTAAAAGCCTACGGCGGAATCAATATCAATTTATTTACAATGAGACGCATTGGCCAATATGTCTACGATGCGGACACAAGCACTGTTGAATCCAGCTAGTCTGGCTCAAAACAAGACACTTAGTACTGTTTGAGTAAAGCAAGTTAAATCGTATGTTATTTTCCTATCTCATTATTTACTTTTGACAGACGATGTTTTTACGTCGGTTTTGCTTTTTTTTTGTTATATATACATGACCATTAAATCTAAAATACTTTTTCCCTACAATAAGACGTACATAATGATTTTACATTTTAATTTATGAAATTGCAGTACAAATAACAGACAGTTCCGTTTTGATTTGACATATGACGTAAGCTTGGAAATACGTTTGCAAACATACTTTCAAGAACTGATAATTATGTCAATAGACTGCAGAAAGAGTTTAAGATAGATTTTCTGGACAAGTAAACAAAATAACTAAACATGGAAAGGTGTATCATAACAGAGACATAATACGACAAAGAACGCGCTTAATTATCGCAGAAAAGTAACGAAGCTTTCTGGAAGAGCAATATTCATAGGGCATAGCTTAGCAAGCAAACGAGTAAACAAACTACGGAGTAAGAGTAAATAAACTATGAAGGACAGCACATTGTTACAAACCAACAAGAAACAATGTAACCAGTTGTCGTTTTCCTAACGAGGTGATCAAAATGCCAGACAGGACCGACCGAAACACAAAAATAAGACAAGAAAAAGAACAAATCACTTAAAATAGTAATAGTTAGCAGCTTTTCTTCGTTCATTTTTTTTCTCAGATTTGTGACACGTTTGGTACGCGAACTTACCACACGTCAGTTTTGACACTTTACAGCATTAGAGAATTCGTAAGTAAAGCGACTGGCCAGATGTCACCCGCTAATTACTGACACAAGGTCCAGTGTCTGTGAATTGTTTCTGACCACAAATTTAAGGTAATTTGAAAATAGATACCATGCATAACCACATTACTGGTTTCAAGCTATTCCAAGGCAACAGTTTGCTTGCACTGGTGCAGTATTCTTATGTCGTTTTGAGTCATTCAACAACTTTGTGGTGCGTTGGGAGGGCTATGTGGCGTAATAATGGCATTTCCGAATATTAATATTTCCCAAACTGTAACGATATACAGAATTTTCTACCAATTACAAAAAAAGTTGATGACTTAGAGACCCAGATGTGTACGAAAAAAATAAGTCAATGAATTGGAATAAATGCCGACAGGAAATCTAAAGGCCATACTGACCTATCAAACAGTTCCATTACCCGTCTGTTTATATTCATGGCCAATTGCTTTGTTGATATTTTTTCGGATTCATCACCTTCTAGCTTGCATAGCTTCCAAGTTCGCTGCAGCAATGAATTAATTTCTGAGACTTCCTCTGTGCTGCTACAACGGCAAAAAGAAGTTTTGAATAACAAAGCACTACAATAAGAAACATCTTTCCAAACTGTTCGTTGCAAGTTTTTTTTGACTCACAGATTGTTAATGGACAACATTTCCACTTTATTTAATGAAATGGCTTTTTAAATAACCATGTAAGCAAACAGTTTTATTCGATTCGTTGGTTTAAAAACTGTTTTCCTAGTAAAATGTTGTAAGTGTTACAGAAAAGGAATGTCCCTACGTTCCACATTCCACATATTGAAACGTACTAAAATACTCAAATATTTATAAAGGTATACCATTATTTAATAATAGACGCAACTAAGAATACTTCATTTCTTATAAGATGTGTTAAACAACCAGTTGGCTACATACCATCACGAAAACACGCCTTTATAATTTTGACCCCTTTAGACCCAGCTTTTATATAGTAAAACCGGGGTTTTCAGGCGTTCCTTTTTTTTTTAATTTGCTGAAAACATAGATTGTGGTTACTCACTAGAACCACCTCTTCACAATGTATAATTTGAGCAGAAATATGAAAAAATTCAGAATTTTTACCTGAAACTTTTCCATTTTTGGTTGTACAATGTTCAGTATATTTGAAAAGGCGTGTTTTAGTAATGATAGCATAAGTCCGGCCATTTCGTTGATCGTAAATATAATTTTGGAATAAATATTAGAAAGCAACAGAAATAGTACCGATATAAACTGTTTCACATAATAATACAGTCAATTGCAACCAAGGTAACTTTGGAGTAAACCAAGAAGCAAAATCCATTCTTCAGCCAGCGAAATCGCACTGTCTGGCAAGGATGTTTTCTATACATATCTATTACTGTATATTCAGTGATGCAGTGACAGGATTGACCTTGCCTGCTTTGTTTGCTTATACCCCGAGTTCGTTTCTCGTGGCGCGGCTTAAGTGAATAAAGATAAGTGACATACACATCACTGGTCAGATACATTTTAAACACATAAACTTGCTTAATTGAAGTAAATTGTAATGTAAAAACATATTTTACCACAACATTAAATACGTACAATTTTATTTAACAAGCGGCTTTTACAACGTTACCCACGACTGACAATATGCGCGATGTTATAGAAGTTATATTAATCATTTCCTTGAGATTGTATTACACTCAATATTTGATTGGTCATTGCAATTTTTTACATTTACATCCAGATTAGGTCAGCATGTCGCTTAATCACTAAAACAATCCATATTTATACACTCAAACGTAAATGTCATGCGGCGACGTATATTAGAAGTAATTAGACCAAATGGCGGTCATACCAGATATTAACATCACTTTTATCATTGTGCAATAGATTTTTATAAATCCAAGCAAGAAGACAGCACTCTATTTGTTCTGACCTGAACTTCACATTGACGCGCCGTAATGATTTTAAAGAAATTAAAAGAAAAATAACACAATCATATTGGTTAGAAAGGTAAATGAATAACCTAAAAGATGATATCACTTATAGAATGATAAAAAAATATTTCATTAGTGTTGACGGAAGTATGTTCAGAAGAAGCATATTGATTGCCCTGTTGCTATTTACTTGTTAGAAACCGATTATGACACGGCTGATTATGACATGAAGTTTAAGCTAACAGTACTATATCAAATTCAACCTATTTACATCAGTATCGTCCGGAAGAGATGACATTGAATGGTGTTGAAAGCTGTTTGTTGTATTTGTTGTAACGTTAAATGTATCTGTCCGATAGCTGGTATATCATCGTCGCTTCAAAAACACGTGTACCGTTCATGTTTTACATTGCACTATTCAAGAGAAAATGCATGAAAATTTCATATATTATATAGTATTTTATAGAAGTAAACAAAACAGGCAACTTTGTCCTCTGGCTTCGCCTGTTATAAACATGTATAATTACCTTTTCAATATCTGTCTACACTGGCGTAGAGACTGCGATTTAGAGCTTTCATCATTCCTTTCGCCTGACTGCGTAGGTATTGTTTCAGCATCGTGAAAATCACAGGCGAAAACTATATTATGAAGATTCCGAGCTAAATCCTTTGTTCTGTCAATATGTCTACACAATTTATGGTCTTCAATTTTCGTCTGTCTATAAAATGAAGAAGGGTAAGTTAGGACGTTGTAATATTTTCCAACGCCTAAAAATGGCCAAAATAGAAATCTAACTACTAAAGATGACATTCGCAAACAAACATTTGGCCATAAACAGTCTTAAATTTCTATTTGCTGCTATGTTGCTATCAGCACATAGCTGATTTTGAAGAAAACCGCCGTTTCCCAAACAGTTGTACTATCCTTTTTGTGTTTTCTACCTTTCGATTTTCACTTTGTCAAAACTATAATGGCGAACACTGCCAGAAATATTGATTTCGGTCCAGATAGTATACGAGGGCGTTCATTTACTGTTGTCATTGGGGTTCTACAGGGCGCGTTATTAATCCCATTCACATTTCGTTTACTTCAACCCTTCGAAGTATTCTCCCTTGACGGAAACACACTTTTCAAGTCTCGAAATCCATTCTGTAAAGCAGAGAAATAGGTCTTTTTTTTTAGGTATACCCTGAAGACATTGGTAAATTGCACTACCAAATGCACTTCGGGAAAATGAAACAGGAAAATGTCACAAGGACTAAGGTCTAGCGAGTAAGGTGGATGAGAGAGCTGAACTACCTTTTCTTCTTTCAAGAAGTCGTGGACAAGAACACATTTGTGAGCAGGTGCGTTGTCATGGATAAGACACAGACCTCTTCAACCGGTTGCAGGTCTACGTTTTCATTTTGCATACAGTAAGAGTTGAGTGTATATGACCGAACCAACTTGAACTTTCAATAACTTTTGTGAGACTTAACGGATTAGACTGGAATTCCATCCTATTATAGAAAATCACTGCCCCGTGAAATTACCGCCGTTTCCAGGTGCTCTTTACAGCCACGCGGTACGGTGGGCCTTTAGTGACACAATTAAATGAACAGCCCTCGTATTATCAAGATTTATTCGCAATCGTCAAGTATTATTCAAGGTGTTCAAAACGGGAATATACAATAATGTGAATTACTCCAATCAAATGTTGTATGACGCTGTTTGGGAATTGAACCAACGTCGACGATGTTACTACAACATTATTTCGGCGTCGTGTAACTACTGGGGAAAGGTCAACATCTGAATATATTCAACATCCAATTGATATCGACGTCTGTGAAGTTAATCTCAGACCACCTACTTCACGCACATTTGCTGAATTAGTTTTCGCGTGCTTAAGGTGTACCGAAAGCTATAGAAAACACGTGGAAATCCTTTTTTTTTTCTTTTCTGTCCTTAATTCAATTGTGCGCTTTGGTAGAAATTCAGCATATCGTCACGCACACACGATAGACATATATGGCTATTTTTGTTATGGATATTTTGGTTGTCAATGCAGGATTGTCGAGAAATTGTCACGGGAAGGGTTGAAAAAGGATGGTAACACATTTGAGCTGTAAATTTTGTTATTATGTATATACATCTAAAGCGTAACGACGCGTACCGATTTAAATCGCTCATGAGTATGAGAAAACACAGAAAATGCAAAGTTCGTTTACCTTTTTTGAGTCATCGAATTTCTGACCGGGTGTCGCTTTAATTATTTTGCGTTCTTAAACGATAGTTACGCATTCATTCGTTTGGTTGGCCAGCACTGGGCGGAATTTAACCAAATTTGTTACATGACTTCCGCGCGTGGTAAGGATGCGCGAGAGCAGCATTATTTTTCATTCTGCCCCATCAAGTGAGGTCAAAAGATCATTGTCTGTCTGTTCGTCCGTCACGCTATCTCCTCCTAAACTGTTACACTGGGCGGAATTTGATTAAATTAGATACCTAACTTCCCCCTGTGGTAAGAGTAAATGAGAGGACCATTATTTTTATATCCGTACGTCACACAATTAGCAACATTAGCACCGAGTGCGGAGGTTTTGCGATGCCGGTCCATCGACTGCGCAATCTAGCACATGTTATTGTTTATGAACAAAAGAATGCATTGAATGATCGAATGCATTATGAGATAGAATACCAAATATATTTGCAACTGTTCGGCAATGGTTTGAAAACAAATAATAAAAAGAAAATAAAAACAAAGCATTTCAAGGGCGTAAGCGAACGTACTTTTGAGCTGATGGACATAGGGATAATAAAAGGACTTTACATAGACGACGTTCGCTACTTGCTGAAGGAAAAATAATAAACAGATTCTAAAAGGAATGAATCTTGAGAGCAAATACATAAGAAAAATAGCTAAAGAAAGAAAATAGGCAGTGATACCTAAAGAATTTCGACTCGTCCTTGGTTTGCATATCTTTCATTACGTCCGTCAAGTACCTGAAAGAAACAAAAAATGGCATATTTCGTGAGAATAACGTCGCATAATTACAAAATGCTAATATTGTCGCAATACAGATCTTATTTCTACCAGTCAGATATATATATATATATATATATATATATATATATATATATATATATATATATATATATATATTATATATATTATATATATATATTATATATGTAAGTTGGGAAAAGGAGCACAAACATCTAACAAAAACTCTTTTTTGCTAGCACTGGGATCCAGAAAGGATGCTGAAATGATAGGCGTTAAACTATATGTTGAGAGTTAATCATTAACAGTGTCTATGATTTGTTAACCTGAGGCCTTTCGGCTTTCGCCTTCTTTAGAGGTTTTCTATTTTAAAAAATAACATAAAAATGTAAAATTTACGAATAAAAGATTATGCCCTTTTCGGGCCCATGTTATCTAGCCCGCTGCGACTTAATAACTGATCGTGTTTAGATATATGCGAAATGTAAACAAATACGCGTAAACACAACGTGCAAAAAAGTATAAAGCCTATCTTCAAAACGTATAAAGCTTATCTTTACTATAAACACCACTGTGTCCCATATACGCAATGTATACGATGCACATAAAACCTTACATCGAAAGGGAATATACACTAAACTGAGTGTTTTACACCAATAGGTAAGGCAAATGGGCTCAACTTGCGTAAAATCATATGAACAAAACGTACCACATAAGCTGTCGCATGCCCTGACTTAGGAAACGATGATTCCCCTCTACTGGTCCGCCCCTGTTGATGCCATATGGCACTAGAGTGTTCAGACACTGTTGCACCTAAGCTTGATTATTGCCCCAGACTTCGAAATCGGCAAAGCAAGCTGCAAAACCTGCAAAATGATAACCCCCAAATCAAGCTTAGGTGCAAACACCAGTTGTAAGAAGACCAATGTTGTCTACCTTATTACATGCACCAAGTGTGGAAAACAATATGTTGGTGAAACCGGTGATCATGTGAACCAACGGATGAACGGCCACCGAGATGATTGGAAACACAAGCGGTTCGAGAGGTCTCCTCTCGCAGAACACTTCTGTTCACCAGAACATGATTTCCTCAACCACGCCACCCTTTGTTGCTTAGATCATAACCTGGAGTCGACAGATCGAACCAGGAAAGCAAGAGAGAGCTATTGGATCCGACGTCTGAACACTCCTACGGCCATATGGGATCAACAGGGGGCGACCAGTAGAGGGAATCATCGTTTCCTAAGTCAGGGCATGCGACAGCTTATGTGGTACGTTTTTGTTCATATGATTTTACGCAATTTGGGCCCATTTGCCTTACGTATTGGTGTAAAACACTCAGTTTGGTGTGTATCCCTTTCGGTGTAAGGTTTATATGCATCGTATACATTGCGTATATGGACACAGTGGTGTTTTATAGTAAAGATAAGCTTTATACGTTTTGAAGATAGGCTTTATACTTTTTGCACGTTGTGTTTACGCGTATTGTTTACATTTTCACATACATCTAAACACGATCAGTTATTAAGTCGCAGCGGGCTAGATAACATGGGCCCGAAAAGGGCATAATCTTTTATTCATAAATTTTACATTTTTTATGTCATTTTTTAAAATAGAAAACCTCTGAAGAAGGCGAAAACCGAAAGGCCTCAGGTAAACAAATCATTTGCACTGTTAATGATTAACTCTCAACATTATATATATATATATATATATATATATATATATATATATATATATATATATATATATATATAATGTACCATGAATTTTTGTTTTGTTTTGTGTTGAGGTTTTACGGCCCAGTCAACCCAATGGGGTCATGTCGAGCGCGGTCAGTTTACCTAACCACACGTTTACTGGGCAGGCTTAGTCCTCTAAGTGGTTAACCAGTATTGTGCACATTCTTTCGCCAGAAACTGACAACTGCCCTTCTTGAATCAGCGGAAGGGAGAGAATGACCGTAGAAAATATTTCATGATCAATCTCCACGAAAGAATGTTGCCGACCTCGGCGGGGGTTGAACCCGCGACCTCCTGGTCTCCAGTCGGACGGCGCATCCAACTGAGCCACCGAGGCCGGCACCATGAATTTACAACACTACCAAATGAATAAATAGTATGGTCCCAAAAATATTATTCCTATGAACTGACTTCAGCATAAATGTAGTTAAAGCTACATACACAGCTACAGAGCCCGTTCTGGGATATCTGAATATTTATGAATTTTAGATTCGACATGATCTTCACAGCAAGACAGCTTCAAGACAAATGCAAGGAACAGAATGTCGACCTTACCAAAGCATTTAACACAGTCAGTCGCGAGGGACTGGAAATAATGGCATAGTTTGTCCGACCAAGTTCATAGCAATGGACCGGTAGTTCCATGATGGAAACCTTTACGGGTCCAAAATGAAGAGTGATCTATTCCCTGTGAAAAATGGAATTATATATGTGTTACTGAAGGCCAAGACAAGATTCCTATGTTATATTGGTTACCTAAACTTCATAAAAGGCCTTACAAAGCACGGTTTATTGCAAATTTAAGCTCTTGTACCACCACTGAACTTTCTAAATTACTAACTTCATGTCTTACTGCCATCAAAAAACATGTAATTAAATATTGTGACAAAGTGTTCGAAAGATCAGGGAGAAATCTATTTTGGTCTATAAAAACATCGAATGAGGTTTTAAATAAACTGAAATCCAGACAATTTCGTGCTTTTAGTCTGTCTTCTTATGATTTCTCCACGCTTTACACTAAACCCTCTCATAATCTTATAAAAGAAAAATTAAATGATTTAATTGAATGGACATTTCATATAGAAGATTCCCTCTACCTTGCATGTAATGTAAGAAATGCTTTTATCACTTCTGAAGTGCATAAAAATTACACATTATGGACATGTCAGAAAGTGTGAGAAGCTCTCACTTTTCTACTTGACAATATTTATATATTTGTTTGTGTTGAGGTTTTACGGCCCAATCAATCCAATGGGGTCATGTCGAGCGCGGTCAGTTTACCTAACCACGCGTTTACTGGGCAGGCTTAGTCCTCTAAGTGGTTAACCAGTATTGTGCACATTCTTTCGCCAGAAACTGACAACTGCCCTTCTTGAATCAGCGGATGGGAGAGAATGACGGTAGAAAATATTTCATGATCAATCTCCACGAAAGAATGTTGCCGACCTCGGCGGGGGTTGAACACGCGACCTTCTGGTCTCCAGTCGGACGGCGCATCCAACTGAGCCACCGAGACCGGCTCAATATTTATATAAGATTTGGTACTTAGTTATTTAGACAAATTGCTGGTATTCCGATTGGTACGTATTGCGCACTCCTTGTGGCTGATTTGTTCTTGTTTTGTTATGAAAGAGACTTCATGATGTCCCTTTCCGTTGAAAACCAATCTGAAATCATTGAAGCTTTTAGCTCGACTTCAAGATATTTGGATGATTTATTGAATATTGACAATACCTACTTCGATGGTTTAATCACTCAAATTTACACCCCCCCCCCCCCCCCCCTCCTCGCACTCTTCTGATTCCGATGCTGCGTTTTTGGATTTACATTTATCTATTGTAGATGGGTTTGTTTCCTGCAAAATTTATGATAAAGGCGATGATTTTGATTTTGTGATTGTAAATTTTCCTTTCTTGGATGGTGATGTTCTTCGTGCGGCATCCTATGGTGTTTATATTTCACAATTAATTCGATTTGCCAGAGTGTCTAGTCATGTAACTGACTTCAACACTCGTAATAAATTGCTAACTGCTAAACTTATTAATCGGGGTTATCGGTATCATAAACTACGTAAAGCCTTTTCTAAGTTTTATAGACGTCATTCCGATTTAGTTTCAAAATTCAGTGTTGGACTAAAATCTCTTCTGCAACAAGGCCTATCGAACCCGAATTTTATGGTGACTTAGTGTATAAATTCAGAAAAATATATGCTTGCAATGACTTCAGTACCCAATTTCGTAAAATTATTTTTCAATATAAAAAGATTGGGTACAACATAAATGTTATACGTCTGACTGCATGCATGGTTGTTAACCCAATCACGGTTAATAACTTTGATTCCCTCTTTAATTGCACGCCGGCGGGTTAGGCCTCAGATTCTATGATGGTTCCAGCGTAAAGGCTTACTTGAAATTTAATTTTGGGTAATGTTGGTTGGTACTTGATGCTCAATCTTTGGTCGGTCCCACCAGAGTCTAACAGTTGGTTTTCTTTTACTCCAGCATTTCAGTTGTTTCGTGCTGTCGAGTCCTCATCGTTGTTTCATCTCTGTAATTTGTTGATTTTTTCTGGTCTTCTCGGAGATGTAGCACTGATGAGTTAGGAAGCCTTCATGCGGACTGAACAAATTATGTGTCTAAACCGCGGCAGAAGTAAGGGCGATGATTGTGGCCACGTAAAATCGATTTAAGCCCCCCAGTGAAATACTTTTCACTGACCGTTCCAAGGCGGTTCTTCTGTCATTTATTTTTGTTATAGTTTGTCTTTGAATGTGTGTCGCTTACATATTTTTGCTTTGGATAGCCATTTGGCCACTTTGTGGGGAAGTAACTGTCCGTTTGGCTTTCTGCTAGTAATGTTTTCATTAGGGTCTACTTATTTCGTGTTTGTGTTTCTTTCCCTTTGATGTCTCTGATGGGAGGTGTGGGATAATTGTATCGATTCCTGATCATTGCCTTCCCTTCTATTTTAAACAAGGCTGTGAACTAGGTTCAAGGCTGTCCAACATGTTTTCTGCCATGCGCACAGATGTTTACCAGGATATTGATAATGGTATAATCATTAGGTATCGCTTAGATAGGAAGCTTTTTAACCTAAAAAAATGCAAGCTAAATCCAAGATGCAGACAAAGGTGCTAGATGAGTTGTGTTCCTCTTTGCTGATGGCATGGCAAAGGCTGCTCCAACAGAAGAAAAGGTGTGGATCAAGTATCTGATTCATGTGACAGCTATGATCTCACAATCAGCATCAAAAAGACTGAGGTGGTATATCGGCCAACACCTGGAAAAACTTAGAAGGAGCCTACCATCACAGTGAAAGGACGACGATTGCAAATGGTAGACAAGTTCATCTACCTTGAAAGCACATTGTCAAGAGTTTTGGACATTGATGATGAAGTCAGTGCTAGGACTGCCAAAGCCAGTGCAGCATTTGGCCGACCACGTGGAAGTATATGGGATCGAAGAGGAATCCGACTTGACATAAAGCTGAAAGTCTACAGACTGATGATGTACTAAGACTATTTTATGCATACGAACCTTGGACAGTTTACCATTGGCATGCCAAAAGACTGAACCACTTCCATACAAGCTATCTTATCAAACTTAATTTGCAGGACAGTTCCTGAAAAGTACAGGGATGCGGAGTGGACATACTCTTCTGAAATGAGCACAAATAGGATGGGCAGGACATGTTTCCAGAATGCCTGATGAACGTTTGCTATAGAAAATCCTCTATGGGGAACTACAAGTGGGAAACTACTCTCATGGTGGTCAGAAGAAGCGATACAAGGACATCGTCATAGCTTCCCTTTAAGACTTCAACATACCAACAGAATCGTAGGGTGGCGAGACCTCACAAGAAGGGTTGCTGGTGAATACTAAGCAAAAGAAATCAGCGAAGCCGAGCAGAAATGCGTTCAGCGGAAAGCCAGATCAAGGAAGTCACAGAGCTTTCTTCCTCAGACCTCTCTTATTATATCTGCAACAGGCAGCTTAGAGCTAACCTTTGTCACAGGAGCCATATTAGAACATACAAACAGGAACACGTCATGCATTGTCATTGTCAGTAATGACAGACGAACTATCATTGTTCGTTATGGTCTGTCTTTTTCATCTACTAAATCTGTGTAGAGATATATATAATAAGCGCTTACTTTGGGTATTTCCAAATGTAAATAGATATACAGTAAAACCTGTGTAAGAGAGCCACCTTCGAGACTGACTTTAAATAGTGGTTGATCTGGAAAAGGTTTTCTGTCTTATAAAGGTACATGTCATGTAATTTTGCTAGCAAAATAACATGACATGTACCTTTATCAGGCAACCACCTTTCCACATCAACCACTAAGGTCAATTTCAAAGGTGGCTGTCTTACACAGGTTTTACTGTACCGTCAGGCGAGGTATCTCAAAATTATTTGGCCTCTCATTTTGAAGAAGAGTCTAATGTAAAAGGAACTCAGCTGCGTCCTGTCTTCTTGCTTTAGTGATTATCAGAACGGCCGGTGTGCAGAAAAGCAGACAGGAAATCAAATAACATAGGCTGCTAAAGACACCAAAAAGAATTTAATGTTACAGCAAACAGACAGCATAATGCCACAAACCAAAGAACAACAACTTAACAAAAATCAGCTTTGGCTATGCCTTATTGTTTTTGCTTCAAACACTTCATACTGATTACAACTGACCCTTTTAGTGTGTGAAACTATCAGGTTCAGACCATACTTACCAGAATTTCGGTATGTGGAAAGCATCTGTCAAACAAGTCACAAACAAATGTTTTATTTGAAAAAAATGTATAGAAATGCATTTCATGAAACGTTCAAATTATATCTACTGTTAAGTCTGAAAGTTTTACAAACTTTCACCTTGTAAACGTTGGTCATGAAAAACGCCACCATTTCAGATATAAGATAATTACCGTCTCATACGTTTGCATTCCATTAATGCTGACTCTGCTTCGACGATGCAGTTACACATCTCAACAGACAGACCTTCTTCCTTCTCAATCCTGGCAGGGAACAATTCATTGTCATAATCCAAATCATTCGAACTGTCTTCGCAAGTACGCTTGATGTCAGCTAGAACATTGGTCAACAACTTTATTCCCCTGAGTTCTTTATCGAAATCCATGCTGAATCTATAGAAAAATAATCATATAACTGTAAAGCTGGTATAGAGTAGAATGTACTTCAGTCGCGCCGCGCTACGTTAATCAATTATAAAGCATACGTAAACGATGTTTAGTCAATGTTCAACACAGATACAAGTCTAAGGATCGTCTCAATGATCAATCATATCCTCTTAAATATTGGAATTTCGCTACACGCAGTTTTCTCTCGGATTTAAAAGCGCTTTACTACGAAAAATAAATTTAACTAGATACATGTATTTGATTTATTATCAGACTGACATGGCCTTTACGAGGGTCGTGCAAAATGTTCTGTCACTAATAGGCTTCCTTAGTTTTATCCCAGGTATATTTTAAAATGCTTCACTGCACTTGGATGGTGTGTTGAATAGCTAACGATACCCGTTTATTTCGTGCAAATTGCTTTCCAACTGACCGAGTTATTTCAAATTGAAATAGATGCAGTCATATACACTGACCAATTTACTTTTTATATTGGAACATGGACCAGAAGACTGAAATTCGTAGCTATATTAAATGCCGCATTAGGCTTAATAGAGATTCAAAGCAGATATTTTATGAACTGTCTGGTATATATGGACCTCAGACCATTTCAATGCGCACAGTTTTTAGGTGGGTTAAAGCTATTAAAGCTGGGAAATTTTCTGTTGAAGACAAAACCCGTCCTGGAAGGACTAAAACCTCTGTTACCAAGGCTAACATCGCTGCTGTAAAAATTGTGGTCGAACAGGATGCGCGATTGTCTCTCAAAGATATAGCTAGTTGTACTGGCATATCAGAAGGCAGTGAGCAAACAATTCTGAAAAAGCTTTTGGACCTGAGAAAAGTTTGCGCTAGGTGGGTACCTCATTTGCTCACTGAGGAGCAAAAGACACAACGCCTTAAATGTGTCCGGGAACTTTTGAAAACATACAAAGGCTGTAATAGTCCGGTTATTTCTAACTTGCTAACAGGTGATGAAACCTGGGTGCACTTGTTTGAGCCACAAAGAAGGGCTGCTATAAGCAATGAAAGCGAAAAGATAAAAAAAAACGCCCATGTATTGCCAAGAGAACCGTAAGTTCGAAAAAGATGTTGTACGCAATTTACTTCAATTCAAGTGGGTCAGTCGTTCAAGAGCCTTGTCCATCTGGTCATACACTCACTGGCCGATTCTACAAGAATTCTGTACTGAAGAAAGTGAAAGAGTTTTACAATAAGAAACGATCAAGCAAAGGATGGTCAGGAGTCCACCTTTTACATGACAACGCCTCCTCTCATAAGTGTGAGGTTGTTAAGTCTTTTTTGGCTTCTGAAAAGGTGAAAGTTTTAAACCATCCACCTTTTTCACCTGACCTGAGTCCCTGTGACTTCTTTTTATTTCCAAGGCTTAAGAAAATGCTTTCTGGAAATAAATATACGTCTAGAAGTTCTCTTGGCAGCGCTATTTATATGTGTCTCCAACAGATACCAAAAGAAGACTATTTATCTGCTTTTCGCGACTGGGTAAAAAGGTTACAAAAATGTGTTTCAGTAAAGGGGAAATACTTTGAAGGTTTGTAATAAAAATATGTTTGATAAAACGTAGCACTGAAGTAATCCGAATCCCAGTGACAAAACTTTTTGCAGGACCCTCGTATATACGAATAAATTGTCAATTTATTTGAATAAAGTTGGTTTCTGACCTTACAAATGTACATCCGTATCAAAGTCTTACATGTTACCAGCCCTTGTTCCACCCGAGGGTAAGCTGAACAAGTGCGTCTTGTAATAAATAACAACACTCGCTTACTTATTTTTGCGTTATCACATCTTGTGCTAATCAGTTAATTAATCATCTGTCAAGCTACAAGGGCTTAGCAAGTGTGTCACGTGAAGAAATAACAAATTCTGCTTCCTCCCTCTTCAGGCTAAGTCGCTTTTGTAATTTCGTCGTTAGAACTAGTACACTCCATAACTGAAAGCTATCAAATTAAGGCATAGTTCAGCTCGAATGGAACTGAGGCTTACGTTCATCGGCAAAACGCTTTGACTTCCTATATACGGACTTGCCGCTTTCGTCGAGGGTATCTTTATCTAACTAGTAATTACGCTTTATTTACGAGTAAGATTAACCCTCTAAAACCGTGAACGGAATTGATACTTTGTTTGTGTTGAGGTTTTACGGCCCAGTCAACCCAATGGGGTCATGTTGAGCGCGGTCAGTTTACCTACACACGTTTACTGGGCAGGCTTAGTCCTCTAAGCGGTTAACCAGTATTGTGCACATTCTTTCGCCAGAAACTGACAACTGCCCTTCTTGAATCAGCGGAAGGGAGAGAATGACCGTAGAAAATATTTCATGATCAATCTCCACGAAAGAATGTTACCGACCTCGGCGGGGGTTGAACCTGCGACCTCCTGGTCTCCAGTCGGACGGCGCATCCAACTGAGCCACCGAGGCCGGCAACGGAATTGATACACTTTCAAGGGGCAACTTTGTTAAACCAGTTGTGTGTTCTTCTGACAAAATGGTCTACTCCTGGGAGCAAGTTTTTCCTGTTAGAGTAGACTGTGTCAGAAACGGTGTGCAGGAAAGCAATCAAGAACTTACAAAAGTGGTCTTCCTTGTACAAAATGGCGGACATTCTATCAAATGTATCCAGAACACATAAGCTCACCTATACATGACTGTATTTCTTAATATTCTTATCTGTTGTTTGATTGTCCACTTTAAAGATGACGCTTTTGAATCTTCATCTATCGCGTGATATGTTCGCTCTCCTTTTTCTATATCTGCCTGCAAATTCTTCAAATCAGCTAAAATATCAATCACATCGTCGCTTTCCATTTTGAAAAATCTGAAATGAAGAATGTGTCATGTTTTCAGGCACACTGTTAAACGTCAAACGCAATGCAATAAACGCACCATTCATTATGAAAACACGCCTATTCAAATGTATTGAAAATTTTACCACCAAAAACTGAAAGTTTTCAGATAAAACATTCTGATGTTTTTCATATTTTTGATCAAAACATAGATTGTGGGTAAGGGTACTCGTTAGAACTCGCCGAGGCGGATCTAACGAGTACCCACAATCTTTGTTTCGAAGCCGAAATAAGGAAAAATAATGTATATCCCTGTAAACCCTAATTTTACTATATAATAGTGCGGTTTTAGGGGGTCAAAATTGTATAGGCTTATTTTCGTGATGAAAGCAAAAATAATTAAGATTTAATAAAAAGAAAACTTATACAACAAACAATTCAACGAAGTAGTAAAGAAGGTGTTAAGGAAGAGCCACAATCACAGAGCATAGCTTACCAATGAAATTCACAACTTATTTGCTTAATGTTCCCAACTAACTTAAACACGCCTGTCAAACGAAAGAATGCGTAACCATCAGTTAAGAACGTGAAACATTTAGAGCGACATCCGGTTAGGAATTCGAAGACTCAGAAAAGGTAAACAAACTTTGCATTTTCGGTCATGAGCGATATAAATGTTTTGAGGGAATTATTTAAAAACGGGGAATTACATTCAACAGCACTTTGATATCTGTGTCTGTGGAGTAAATCTCAGACCATCTACTTCACGTATATTGGCTGAATTATTTTTCGCGTGCTGACAGCGTACCGAAAGCCATAAAAAAACACGTGGAAATTCGTGGTGTTTATTGTCCTTTATTTAAATTTGCGCTTTGCAAGAAGTTCAGCATATCATCACACACACACGATAGACACATATGATTATTTTTGTTATGGATATTTTTGTTGTCGAGAAATTGCCACGGGAAGGGTGGAAAATGGGTTGTTACGCATTAGCTCTACATAATAATAATAAAACTTACAGCTCTAATGTGTAACCCCCCATTTTTGATCAAGCTTTGGATCTTTGGCTACCCAAAGAGTACCCTGTGAAGACTGATCAAACCGCGTGCATATGCAACCATGCAAGAAATGCTGTGTCCCTGGCTGAATTCCGTACGAAAATTAATTATCTGTCGAAGAAATGAGTTCGATTCAATTAGTTCAGCAAGTCTCTTTTGTTGACAGCATATGGTCATAAAATGATCGGACGTCTAATCCAGTAGCTTTCATAAGCTGTCTTTGTTTCATCTGTCTTCGTTGGGTTATGGTACATACAACACAGGGAGACGTGACTCAAGAAGTCATGTTCAGACGCGCAGAATCTGCGGTGCTTCCAGCCATCTCGATGGCCATTGATTTCTTCATTTCATGGGCGTTTCGTTTCTCCCACTTACTGTTTATTACACATGTTGCTTGATTTTGGGTAGACAATATTCGTTGTGTTGCTGTTTGTCACACCTCAGCTTGACAGCTCTGGTCGATGATTGTGTCGTCTATGTTGGGGTTTTTATTCGGCAAGATTTGCATTTTACTCTGCCACATGGTCTTTACATCATCAGCGTCCGCTTTGAGTCTACCTTGTACGAAAATTGCACATTAGCTTTGGGCCGCCTGTACGTTATGACTGGTTTCTATGGAAATGTACTGCTCAAATGGTTGGTTGGCGCAATGTTTTGCATTTTTTGTTGACAATCGGTTTAACGTTTGGGAGTTCAGTATGATATCATATCAACATAAGTGCGGGTGGGGTGTAAGGTGGTGTCCTGACACGGTTTGGCATTGTAAACAGAAAACATCTTCTGTTGTCGTGCCTTTGCAATGAATAGACCAATACCTTGCTTATGATATCCTTGTATTTAGAGATGGTTGGACCGATCCTTTGCTCTCAATTCGAATGTTTCCGATTCAGAGCTAATGCGTCTGAGGTTGAGTGAGAAACAGCATGAAATATTCTTGTAGGAGTAGTTGTGGTGGTAGCTGGTGGGTCGCAGATACTGTAACATTTGCGTATAAGTTGTCATGTATCTTGCATGGGTGTCCAGAAATATGGGCCAGCACATAAGAAAAGGGTACTTATCACATAGGCGACCAGCAAATGCACAGGTGTGGCTGCGAATAGGCGCAGTCTCGCTAGAGCCTTTACTGTTCGTAGACATACAGTAGAGACCGCGAGGATATTCACGCAAATAACGCATGCCTGTAGCCCAAATAGAGGACTGCGCATGCGCATTTAAAGAAACACATACCGGAAAACCATATGCCCTTTTTCTCGTGCCGGTCCATATATACTGTTCATTGGAAAGCTAAGGCGTGAACCTCATTGTACAATGAAAGTCGTTTGCTTCTAGAAGGAAGGTGTCTAAGCGGTCGTGGCTAGGTTGCGATTTCATCTCTCATCTTAACGCCGTCGATGATCCCGAGCTATGAAAAATGGTTTTAAGGTGAAATACTTCAGTAGTTTGCTCGACAAACGACCTATAAACATGTGGCCACAATTGTCATGGGGCCATTTTGGTCCCCGTAGCTGTATCTTTGACTTGAAGGTGACGTTTCAATACAAGTGCAAGGAATTTGAGGTGAAGCCATTTAAGGTGCAGACAATTTTAAAATGTGTTTGATAATGTATACCCCTGCACACCCCAGTTTTCACTATATATTACGGAGGTGAAGGGGGTCTCCGTTACACAGATTTGTCCTATCGGGAACGTGATGTTGATACGACGTCGCATTAATGTCAATGCAATGTCATGACGTTACTGCGACGTTAATGCGACGATTATAAACGGCATGTGCCCGCTCGCGTTTACGTAATACGTTTAGAGTATTTTTTTTTCACATCTTCTTGTATATCTTTTGGGTATAAATTCAGTATCTTATTTATTGTTATGAGTCGTGTTATCATCATATCTTGTTTCGGTCAGATTCCGAGATAATAAGTTATTTGTCAATTTTGGCATGTATGTTTCATGGTCTTTTGGAAAAAACTTTGAATGCCTTACAAAATTGAAGCTAATTCTTAGAAATACCTCGGTACTAGAAATAACGGATATCAGTTTTTAAATGAACGCTGGTACTTTTTCGATGCGTTTTCTGTTTTCGTGTATTCACGTGTTTAGTATTGTTTTTGCATGTGTTTTATTAATTTTGGTTTTATTTTAGGGTACTTTTTCGGAGGCCCAAAGGCATGTCCCCGTCATATATTTCCAGAGTGCCACCCCAGAAATGGTCATAGGCTACATTTTCAAAGAATTACTTATACAATAAACACACAACACCACATCACGAAAACATGCCTATATCATTTTGACCCCCTTAAACCCCACTTTTATATAGTAAAACTGGGGTTTACATTATTGGTCTTATCTCTGCTCAAAAACATAGATTGTGGGTACTCGTTAGAACCGCCTCGGCGAGGCGGTTCTAACGAGTACTCACAACCTATGTTTTGAGCAGAAATATGAAAATTATCAGAATTTTTCATCCGAAAATTTTCATTTCTTGGTGGTAAAATTTTCAGTTTATTTGAATAGGCATGTTTTCGTAATGACACGTAAAGCTATAGAGCTGTAGAAGGAAGTGTAACAGACATACACACCACCGCCCTTTAACGTTTTTTTTATTTTTCCCAGGAAACAGGATTTGAAATGTCATGCAATGTGTCTCCAATGGACACAATTTGTATGAACAACTTTTTTTTTTCTATGAAAAATAAGAAAAATATCAATTTGTCGTCTGCTGAATTTATCCACAGAGTGGTATAGGTTAAATTAGTCTCTTAAATTCTGTGGGTTTGTTCCACTGGCACTTGAGCCTCAGACCTTGAATAAATAGATTTGATACACTGTCTGTATATCAATAAACCTCAAAATGTATGAAAACATCAGTTTTCAAAGTATAAATATGGACAAGCATGTCCATACTTAGAGAAACAGGAACTATCATTGTAAAATTCATTTTTTTTTTTTTCGATATTTTCATACATTTAGAGGTTCAAAGGTATGCAGATGGTGATCTATTTATTCGTCTGAGGCTCAAGTGCCAGGGGTTTGTTTAGCTTGTATAATCATTAAAACATATGACGTAGAATTCCTCACCTGAATCCTGGCAATGGGTCATTCATGGTGAAAATAGTCCTTGGATATGTTACAAGTTACAACTAGCTAAATCATTTTTTTTCTTCTTTATTTCTTCTTTATGTTGTGTTAACCAGAGCCTCGGATTATTGGTTTTCCTCCGTGTGTAATGTAATTACTACGGAAATCGAAAGTGAAACTATATATCTAATCCATATATACCAATATTGCATTCTGTCTGTGCTGTCTGGTAGCGTTAATCTGAGTTCGGTGTGTAAATAAATTTTCATACCTCTTTTACGTAAGTTCTAGATCTGTTTAAGCCTTTTATTGTTTTCTGAGACACTATTACGCTTCCGAGCGGCTTCTCACGCCGACATGTTTCGAAATATATTTTTAGAGCTATTGAAGGGGAATAATACATCCCCTATCACTTACCTCTCTACTCAATACAGTACAGTCCCTTATACACTATTTCTCGAAGAATGCCAACTATTAGCCGGGACAGCGCATCTTCTATCAGATTACATGTCCGCCCAGGAAAGACTCAGATCAGCATGAGCACAGCGCAGGCTGATCACAGCTTTAGCTCGCTGCCTGAAGATGCTCTGGATCCTTGGCTAGCCCCTATGAAAACTGATCAGACTAATTATTATAGCTAGACGCAAAAGGGGTACCTAACCTAATACCAATCACTGGTCTAATTTAGCAGACGACAGATTGATGATTTTCTTTTTTTTCCCCAGAAAGCAGAATTTGACAGTTGCTGCAAAACTGAAACAGTTTTGCATGAAATGTCAAACCTGTTTTTTTTTTGTTTTTTGTTTTTTTTGTGGAG